>ML806262.1:225486-248156 GCA_009831015.1 Picea engelmannii | reverse complement strand
ATTTCTTGGAGATCTAAAATTCTTATTGCTCAATTAAGGACTAATTCTCATCAACTCCGTTGTGAAACAGGGCGTTGGAAAAGACCAAAAGAAAGGTGGGAAGAAAGAGTATGTATTTTGTGCTCGTCCGGAAAAGTGGAAACGGAAAAACATTTCATTTTAGAATGTGAAGCCCTCAAAGACAGCAGGAAAAATTATGCAGGTATTTTGGCAGCTAGTTCTTGGGATAATCTATTCAGCAAAGAGTTTGTTGAGAAGCTGGAAGCGATTATTGTAAAACTTCACAGGAAAAGGGCCGAACACAAAAGGCAGATGGAAAAACAATCTATCCCATAGGCTATTTTTAGCCTCGTGGATGTTAAAAATTCTTTCTTTCTTTCTTTCTTTCTACAGGGATGAGGACTTTCTCAAGGTATTGACACATCATTTAGATTTACACTTCCGAACTTTTTTCTCTATACTTCATGGATCAAAATATTAAGATGGCGTTGTATACAAGTGTACAAGTCTTAAGATGGCGTTGTATACAAGTCTTAAGATTGTCATATGTTAGTGCATTCATATCTCCAAAAATTGAGTTACATGGAACCCGATTATCATTATTAATGGAAATTTGTTAACATCAACCAATTCAGTCCGTTAAATACATGTGGTGGTGTCATTGGTATTCGAGTTTTAAATTTAGATGAAAAATTCCTAATATTTTACCTCTCCATTGAATTCTAGAACCTCCAATGAGCATTTTCTGCATTCATCTAAAACGAGAGGAGAGAAACTTGCTTCAGATACACATTGTTGACAAATCATGAGTTACAAGGACAAGCACGATATGTATCTGCTAGATTCATCCTGCGATTGTATCACAGTACACTTCTCAGTGCCAGTTGCGCCACATACTTCAAAATTGTCCTCTTTGTGTGGGGCAGGCCTGGAATTTCAAATCCTCCCTACCTGTCAAATTTTTTTAATGATAGTTATAAGTTTTGGTGTTGGCTAAACGTTCTACCTTTTGAGTTTTTTGGTCGGAATCCGGCGATGTAAACCCCTAGGGCACTTAGATTATACAAACTTTGCCACTCAAATCTGCAGATCCAACCATTCATCACTGGATTTTGGGCAAAATCAAACGGAAAAAGTTGTCGGAAAACCTCCAAAAGGTAGAACGTTTAGACTACTGCATAAGGTTTGGCGTCGGCTAAACATTCTACATTTTGAGTTTTTTTGGCCGGAATTCGACGATGTAAATTTGGACAAAATCACTATTTTTTGTTGTTTAAATTGCATTTTTGAATGCATAAATGGATTCAGCGTGATGAAAAACCCCTAGAGCACTCGGATTATACAAACTTAGCCACTCAAATATGCAGATCCAACCATTCATCACCAAATTCAGGCCAAAATCTCGATACTTCATTGGATTAGTCAAATGTTGTTGCCAATACTTGTACTTCATTAGATTAGCCAAACGCTATTGCACCCGATACCGATATGTTTTAACATAAAACAACATTTCCATCTGTGGGTTCCAAATAAAGTCTCAATCATAGTATATCACGACCATACTCCATGAATATGATTAAATAGAAAACCAAAGAAAAGATTAATTGGAACACCGTTACAGTATAGGGTACAACTAATTTTCACGAGTGATCTTAACCTTTAAACAAATGGTTGAATTATATTCATTCTTATACTTTATGCTCTTTGACATTTCAGAATTTTTATTAACAGTGAAATATTTTTATTAATAGTCAAATACATTTAAAAAACAAAAACTTTTTGTGAAATGTCAAATTCCAGGTCTGGTCTCGGGCCTGTCCCATCAGGTTCATCAGATCTTTCACAGTCCCATAGATTGTTCACGTTGTTCTGCTAAACTTGTTATCCTCGTCGTGGTTTGCTTAGTATTTATGTAAATTTTGTCCATATTAATGGAGGCCACTATCTCCCAAGTTGGAGAGCGAAGTAGTCTTAGCCTAAGCTTGTTTGTCTAGGAAAGCCCCGCTCTCATGAGAAGGTGTTGTTTTTTATTCCTTTATTCCACAATGGGGAATTTCCCTTTACTTATATTAGACTTGTCCTATCAACTGAAGTGTCTATTGGCTCAACAGGGTCGACCTCTCTAAGTCATATTATAATTATAATAATTATTTTTATCATTATAATTAATATTATCCAAATTAATTATCTTTTACATTTATTATTAATCACATTGAGGTAGGGTCGACCTGTAACCTTTACATTACAATTAGGGTTACAGGCAGATCTGACTCTTGAACAATATATAGCAAAGGATTAGATACACCCACTAGTGTTCATCCACTAGGGGCACATCTATAGGGATGTCATATCTCTGGTTCACTGCATTACATATAAGAACCAGATCTTCACATGTTCACCTGTGCTCGTCTACAGGCACGTCCACTCTACAGATCTTCTTTCTCATTGTCTCACACGGGAGAATCATTTGGAGTCTTCTCGTCAACTCTGCTGCTCAGAGGAGGATAATACACCATCTTCATTTATGTTCGCATGACGATGCACCCAACACTTTGGGATTTCAGACATTCACCTTGTGCTCAGCCACAGACACGTCTAACTCATAGATCGTCTTTCCCACTGGATAATCATCTGGAGTTCTTCTCAACTCTCTGAATGGAGGAGGTCATCTCTACGTTCCTAGCTCTGTCTCATACAAGAACCACGTACCCTTCTTAGGGGCTTTCTCTCAGGTTTGTAAGCTGAGAGAAAGACTCACATAGTTGCAATGATCCACACCTCACAGGTTTGTAAGCTGGAGAATGTCTCACATAGTTGCATTCATCAACATTCCCTCTCAGCTAGGGAGGCATTCTTCATCATGCCAAGTCTCATACGGATGTACTTTGAATTTTGTTTTTGGCTGGAGTCATCAATACTCCCTCTTAACTAGGAAGGCATTTTTCACCAAGCTGTAATCTGCTCATGTGTAGGAAGGTATTGCATGCGTACGATTTTCCTCTGCATCTTCTCTCTGATATAAGGATGTTTCATCTCATTGTGTTTCGATCCATCAGGAAACATTTGGTTTACACGACTCTTTGGTTATCATCATCGGATTCATCTCATGGTCAAATAAATTTGTCAGAAGCTTGTGAAGCCATATTGCTTCGCACACTTGATGCTATATGCTCTCCCTCTGTGATGCTCAAGGCCACAAAGTTTTGCTTCCTGTTGCATCAAGAAACCATGGAAACCTTCATGGTAGAACAATAACCAGATGTGTTCTTTTGGTCCACTATACTTTCTGCTCAATCTAAACTGACATATCCTGCAAACTCAAGTTCACACTAGAGGCATATCACAGGCTATATCCAATTGTGCCTTATATATATTTCAATGCATGCTTTATTGCTATTCAATGAGTCTATCTTGGTTGACTCATGAATTGACTAAGTAGATTCACTGCATAGCATGAATCAAGTCTGGTGTTAACCAAATACATCAGTGATCCAATCAGCTGTGGATCAGTTTCATCTGAATCATCATCAATCTTCTTTAATATTTTCACTGTATATTTTCCTTAACTTAGGAAAAATCTCATCGGTCCTTTGTCATACTTCTTGTCCCAAGAAGTAGTGCATCATACTCAGATTCTTCATCTTGAATTCAGAAGTTAAGGATTACTTGTATCCAACAACAAGGCTTTCTAAATAAGTCATCATAATCAGGCTCTCATCATCAACACTGTAATAGGTTTTGGATCAGTAATATTCTTGTTGAAATCCAAACTCATCAAGAATTTATCTATCCGATATAGTTTCCAGCTCATGGATGGTAGTACGGATGGAAGTGTATCAGGTTTACTAGATCAAGTGTCTCATCATAGACAACTTCCTCTGTTTGTGAGAAATCTCTGGCTATAGATCTCGTTTTGTATTTCTTGGGATGTGCCTTGAGAGGCTTGTATGTTTTTCTGCCTCTTGCAGAGTGAGCCTAGGTAGGGCTTTTGTGCCCTACTGCAACACCTCTGAACATATCAACTGGAACAATTGGATCAATTGGAGTAATGTTTCTCCCTCTGAATTGTTGAAGGGGGAGAAGGTATTTGTCTTACTGTCAATCTCCATCTGAGATTTTTTGGATCTTTAAAAAAAAAACTTTCTCTCTTATAGAGACAACATTTCTGTTTGTTCTTGTATGATGAACAAATTAAATATGGTTTGGACTCTCGTACCATGGATAATGGTCCAAATCTTTGAGAGCTCCCATGCTAGGAATAATATCCTTTATTTATTTGAAAAATGCAATCAACTATGAAATTAGAGATCAATTGATTTACCTAGTTGTAGTCATGTCTTTTTAGAGGAAGTACTTCTCCTCTCTCTTCTCTTCACTCTTTGAGGTGGATCTGGATCAATGTCAACGATGGAAGCATATTGTCTTCCCTTCTTCCTGGTTGGATAGTTCCTTGCAATGTGTCCATACTTGTCACATCTAAAGCACTGAATTTTTTAAACATCTCTTCTTTGATAACCTAGATTGGATGAAGGCTTTTCACCTTTAAATGTTTGCCTGAAATTTCTTTTGAATTTTCCTCCCTTCTTTGTATGAAGTGCAAGAGCGTGATTTTCTTCTAAGGAATCTTCCACTCCTCTATTTCTAAGTCTAAGTTTTTCTTGAGTGAAATATATCCATAGATGCTCAAAGGTTGGTAGAGCTTCTCTTCCACTGATACTCTGAATGAAGGGCTCCCGTGATTTTGGAAGATTATGGAGAGTGGTTAAGACAAGTTCTCTATCAGACATGATTTCCCCATTGGTCTCTAGTTGTTCTTTAATCTTTGATAACTTCATAAAGAAGAGTGCAACTGTGTCATCCTTCGTCATATCGGTACTTTGAAGTTGGCTCTTTAAGGTAAGATCTCTGAGAGTGTTTTCACTTTCAAACATTCCTTTTAAGGTTTTATACATGTCATAGGTTGTCTTCATATTGGCAATACGGGGCAAGAGGTGATCTCTTACTGAGTAGATGATTATTTTTCTTGCTTTGACATCTTCTTCCTTTCTTATTTTCTTCTTTATATCTGTAGTTGTGTCTGGTATAGTTTTAGTTGTCACATCCAATAGGTCATCTTCTTCAAGAGTGACTAGAAGCTTTGATTTCCAGGGGATGAATTTGCTTGCTCCATCAAGCCTATCTTCTACTAATGTTTTGTTCTTCATTTGATTGGTTTCTTCAATTACTTGCCGACTAGATTTTGAAAACCTAATGATTAGGTTGAATTAGCAACCTTGAATTATATTGGGCTTATGACTGCCAATAATCAATTTGATGGTATCATAGAGATGCTTGTTGATTCAGGAAAATGTTTCTTCAGAAACCCAGAATTAATATTCTGCAGGAAATTTCGGCACCCTAGAAACCCTGGGGCCAAAAATCAAAATTTCTCATAATTTCGTTTTGAGAGCTTTTGGAGATGCGTTGGAAGAGGACATACTCTTCTATGCCAAGAGTAGCCCCAACGTCCAAGTAATAAGTGTTGGATCACCACTAAAAAGGAGGTTGTATTGAATTTTATGGAAACCCTAGGAGGGTCGTATGGTTTTGCAAAAGGTGTGTTGAGACTTGGTGAATGCTTGTGCAATGGGTTCTTTCAAGACCTATGCTCTGATACCATGTTGATTTTTCAATATGATAGGTTAAGCATGAATTTTATTCCATTTTCATTTAACCATAACCATAAATGATGTAGCACCAAGATCACAAGAAGAAGCACCATGCACAAGAACACAAAATGTATCATGGGAAACCCTTCTCAACAAGGGAAGAAAACACAGCCAAATCCTTTGCTATATTCTTCAAGAGAAATAACTTCACCACCAAGAAAATACCTAGCACACAAGAGGGTGCTCAAACCCTAGAACTCTAGCTCCCAAGAGAGGTGCACACCTTTTACCAAAGAAGTGTACTTGCTGAAATGTCCAAACACACAAGAAAGATATGATTCCACAATGGAGAGTTTCCCTTTACTTATATTAGACTTGTCCTATCAACTGAATTGTCTATTGGCTCAACATGGTCGACCTCTCTAAGTCATATTATAATTATTATAATCAATATTATCCAGATTAATTATCTTTTACATTTATTATTAATCACATTGAGGTAGGGTCGACCTGTACCCTTTACATTACAATTAGGGTTACAAGCAGATCTGACTCTTGAACAATATATAGCAAAGGATCTGATACACCCACTAGTGCTCATTCACTAGGGGCACATCCATAGGGATGTCATATCTTTGGTTCACTGCATTACACAGAAGAACCAGATCTTCACACGTTCACATGTGCTCGTCCACAGGCACGTCCACTCTACAAATCTATTTTCTCACTGCCTCACACAGGAGAATCATTTGGAGTCTTCTCGTCAACTCTGATGCTTAGAGGAGGCTAATACATCATCTTCATTTATGTTCTCATGACGATGCACCCAACACTTTGGGATTTCACACATTCACCTTGTGCTCAGCCACAGGCACGTCTAACTCACAGATCGCCTTTCCCACTGGATAATCATCTGGAGTTATTCTCAACTCTCTGAATGGAGGAGGTCATATCTACGTTCCTAGCTCTCTCTCAGGAAAGAACCATGTACCCTTCTCAGGGGCTTTCTCCCAGGTTTGTAAGCTGAGAGAAAGACTCACATAGCTGCAATGATCCACACCTCACAGGTTTGTAAGTTGGAGAATGTCTCACATAGCTACATTCATCAACATGGAGATGGTAGAAAACCTGCAACAAGTGGATGGAATCCGTTGAATGAGAGTTTTGACATTGAGTGATCGTTCAGGAAGATCTATACATTTGATACTAGCCACCCGGGATGAAGAAGGAACTTAGAAGCCATCTATTTTTATCGGTGTTCCAAAAACTAAGTAGAATCACCTAGGTTTCCCAACACTGCCCCTAGCAATTTGCATTCTAAACAATGCCCATTTGGTTGTTGAATGAATTTAGTTGCTCCATTTCCATTCATTCTCTTTCCTTTTCGAACAAGTTTTCTATAATCTCTTTTGTAGGTATGGTTTGTTTGGCTTGTTTCATCTGGTTGGTAGTTCCATTAAATTTCTTCTTCGATGTTTGGTGTTTTTATCTTTCTATTTAGAAGAGGCATCGACTTATCTACTCCATTTGGTGTTTCTTATGGTTCGTAATTCCATTCAACATATCTACTCGACTTATCTTTATGTTGGCTTTGGCTACAACCCAACTCGGGGTATCAAAGACACTAAGAACAATCCCTATAAAGATTTCATTTGACCAGTTGTTTTCATATTGGATGTGCACTATCTAAACACAATGACAAAATTCATGTTCAACCTTATCACTTTTAAATTTTAAGGTGTACTCGGTACTGAAGGAAGAACTTGAGCTATGATGTCACAACACAAACCAAAGAGGCATTGGCAGCAGCGTGATAAAGACCAAGCTTTTACAACATCAAATATGTTACCCTAAATGAAAATAAAGTAAGCTAGGGTTTCAAAATATTATGGAGACGCAAACTCCCTATTCTCATGTGTCCGCCTAAGTAAGCAGGGCCTATGTCGTGTATGCACTTACAATGACAATTAGTTATCATGTCCAAAGAAATTGAATCTCATGCATAAGTGTTTATATCTCTCCCAAGGTTTGTATCTCCTATAAACATAAACATGTTTCGGTGGATACAGAATGTTTCATGTCGATGGGTTAAGTGCACATTATATTTAATGTATAGAAACCTCTCCCAAAGATTCTCAGTCAAAGGGATCTTTCTAGCATGTTCTAACTTAATACTTATAGAATTGAAAAGAGCTTGTTCAAAATTTATGGGTTAGAATGAGGAAGGTCGTGTTTGGAAATTTCCGATGTCTTGTCTAAAATTTTAAAACAAGAAAGGGGAATTGTTGAATTTCAAGAGGCCTTGTTTTATAGGTTAGTGTTGGTAACACAAGGGAAAAAATTTAATTAGAGATGAATAAAGAAGAGGGTACCTGCTCCACCAACTTGTGTTTGAGGATACTCTCTTTATCGAGGATCTTGATGGCTACATTCTCACCAGTATCTATATTTTTGGCAAAGGTACCTTCGCCAAGGGTACGTCCCAACTCATACTGTCCCACACAAGTCCTCACACTTTCCCACACAAGTCCTCATGCTTTACATGCTCATTCTCTGCCTCTCTCTCATTAAAGAACACACACAAAAACTAAGAAGAAAAAGAGGGTCCTTTCTGCGGATCAATAACCTATGGAACTCACTCCCTTTATTGTATTCTTGCCTCTGGATCTATGCCCCTTTCTCGTTTTAACGCTTACAATTACAAGGCTGCTAGACTTGTGACTTTACAACATTCATCTTACTAAAAATATAAACAATCGAATGAACATGCCGCTACAATTTCCCTAACTCTACCTTCTTGTCAGTTGCTCAATTTTCTTTCGGCGTTCCCTTCCCCCATTTTGGGGGTATTCTAGTATGTTGTATGCAACACAATTGTGGTCTAGGATAGCATGCCAATGGGGTCATTCTTGCAATTCTGATATATGCTTGGTTGGGGTTTATTTGATATCATGCACAAATAATTGCACTCTGAAATTTAATGCTTTTATTTGATGTCTAATTGAATAGTCAAGAATTGTGTCGCTTACATAATACTCACAACTTTATGTTTCACATGGTACTTCATTGATTACTGATGTATGGCTTTAATTAATATCTTGAGAATTGTTTTTGGAACATTTTTTATTACCTATCATTGGTCATTCACTATTCATGAGTTAATGTTATGAATGGTTTATGATAGAATAAAGTTCATGCTCTCATATGAATACACACTTCAGAATTTTATTGATTATCGATCCCGTGAATGAATAAATGGTTTATATTTAATGATCAAAGATAAATGGTACATGGATGTGAATGTTTGATATTATTTTGAACACTTCATATTAAAAATGTAAGCGATGATGATGGAAAATTCATTGGGCAAGACCCTTAGCCAATTTTAGGCTAGAGATGTGCTCCGACGTCTATAAATAACGATAGGGAATTGTCATTAAGGATATAAAATTGTGGCTTGGGATCAATACATCCAAGGATACATGAGAGTTCAGGAGGCTTACACTTTCTCTTGCCTTGTTGGAAGTACTTGTAACCCCTGTTGGTACCCATTCGAGTGGTATTGCATTAGACAACACCTAAACCTAGAAATTTCGTCCACATACCCTTGGGTATATCAGAGGTCCCATAGGCAACCTGAAACCAACCATTCGATTGTCGGACTTTTACAATGCACTGAAAACAGTATTCGGGAAGATTATACTCTCGTATCGTGGGTGTTCAAACCTTCATGTATATTTGAGGGTTGTAACACAAGGCACGCCTTTTGACTGGAAGTCATTTTTTCTTTTTTTGTGTGTCTTGACCAGAACTGGTTTTACAAGCACTCACATAATCATATAAAGAAGTAGCACTTAATGAGATAGATCAAACATAATAAATGCTCGGAAACAATTCACCATTTAGTATTTGATCGTCAAATCATCAGCAAATCTACTAAGCATTTTCTGTCAAACTCACAATCTAATCTTAGCCTTTACTCACATGTACTTGAACGATAGGCTTAGGATCTAGTATAGGGAATCCCCCCTTAGGTAGGAAACTATTCCCCAAACCTAGAAGTGAAGGAGCTAGGTTGTCGAAGTGACAGTGGGCATCTTGCTTGTTGTGTCCTTAGGTTTTCCCCTTGGAGAGGTTGGGACTTTTCCTCTAGGGAGAATCCGAGAGATAACATTTTGACGTCATTGTCGGGGACAAAGTCCATTCCCTAGTTTATCTGAAGTCTAACTTCAACTGTCTTTTGGTGAATAGTATGCAAGTCTATCCTTAGATTTTTCACCTAGCGACTCCATCGAAGGAAGGTTCCAGTAGAGGTTGCCTAACAAGAAGTTCAAATCCAACCCTTTACTGCAGTCTTTTGGACCTTGAAAAAGCTTTCTGAGGAAGCAGAGAGGTTTCCCAATCATCCTCTAGTAACATTCCTATAAATCCAAACCCTTTTGTAGTTCACCAACCAACAGTCAATATGGGTGATAAACCATGGCTAAAGAATGTCTACAAACCTCTCAACATCACTAGTATAAATGGATTTCCTCATGCTAAACCCCATAATTTTAACCTCTTGGAAATACAAAAAATCAAGTTAAAAAACATCAGAGCTTACTTTGAACCATGGATTTGTGATAGGAGTCAATGAGCCCTTATGCACTCCATCATATTATATTCATTGGGAACCTTCAAGGAGAAAATCCATTTCTACATCCTTCCTGCCTGATAGGGTGTCAACAGGACTTAAAGAGTTTATGGTATGCATTTAGGGTAGGGAATAATCATTCAAACTTTTGTTTCTTGGATTTTTTTGGGTATCATCTACCCTAAATAATTAGGAAGCATCAAACTATGGGGGTAGATAATGGGCCTAACAACCCCCACCCCACTAAGCAGAGTATTGCTAGGAGGATCTCTAGCCACCACTGAGCTAGTAGGATTCTTTTGGGGTAGATCTAGAGAGGTTTGTGAAATTGTAATGTGTATTTAGCTTGAACAATTGGTTGGGGCTATTAGGTCTACTGCAACTTTCCCTTTTTAGAAACTTTATTCTATCCATCATTGTTTGCATGCAGCAGGGCTTGTGATGGCTCGCTAGAGAGGCCAAAGGTTGAGGGTATGGGGGACTTGGTTTTCACTAGTAAGGGACAATCCCTAATTCTATGGTGGGGGATTTGGCACTTGAAACAAGTGTTGGGGAGATTGGCATATCACATTGATTGTTAACTAACATGAACTCCCGCTTGAATATTGAACAAATTATTCAAATATTTGGAGATGTCAACTTGAAGATTAACCCTTTATGAGGGTGTAGGTTAAAGAACCGCATCAACTTATGGTATGTGAAACTACTATTTGGGGATGAGATTGTTTTTAGGAAAGCCCCTAATTGCATAGGGATCCTTGGGAATTCTACCTAAAGTAGATAATATAGCTTAGAGGCTTCTTTAGTGATGAATTCTTCATGTCATTTAGAAACAACCAATAGAGTCTTTCAATACATCTTGGGACCATGTGACATTACTTCACAATGGTGATTTTCCTCCTCAAAGAAGAATTGGACAAAGCCCTTAATTAGGCTTCAAACTATGGAGGTACATATCCATCCATGGGTACCCCAAGCCTCTTTGTCCTAGGGTATGATTACAAATTCTAGTGAGATTTGACCCATGCACAAATAAGTGGATCAAAGCCCACCCTCATATCGTTCAACTTATCTAGTCAATTGGGTCTAGCTCTGGTGTTTGAGAGGAAGAATTATCATCTTCCCCTCTTCGGTTTAAATCCCACTTGTGACATGTTCTATCTTCGTGAGCCAATTAAGGCTCTTCCTAAGACACGAGGAATATCTCACCCTTGCTTATGAGCTAGAGGGTGTGGTGCTTGGTTACATGTTAAAAACATATTCCAATGGGATTCAACCCACAAAATACCCTACTAATGTGTGTTTTTCCAAAATATAATATATTGAGTAATACTCACAATCATGAATATCAAGAGGGATTTCATTAGCTCATGTACCACCTTCAAGATGAGCTTTCATGAGGCTTTATGGGAACCATGTCAGCTAACTTTGTGCTTGAATTCCCCTTGTGTGATTGCCAAAATGGTAGCATCACACGATTGGGTAGCCATTTAAATGATCCCATATATCTTATGACAAGCGTGAAAGGCTACATCCTCAAGCCCGTGAAAGATCCACTAAACCCCAAAACAATCAATGTTGCGGTGAGGGTAATAATTGCATACCAAACTCTAGATCTCTTTGTGATCTAAGACCATATCAACTCAAAAGAGACATAAATGACAATACCATTCCTTCATCTTTATTTGATTGTTCCTTCTATACCTATCCATTTCAACCATTATTTGATTTCTTCTATCCACAACCCCATTATGTAGGGAAGTGTATGGTGTTAAAAATTGTCCCTAAATGCCTTATTTCTTACAAAAATCAACAAACTAATTAACACTTAATTCATGTCTATTATATGTTTTGAGGGTCTTAATGTTTATACTAGACTCCTTTTATATTATTGATTTAAAAACATTAAATTCAACTAAGGCATCCAACTTTTTAAGAAATTAAACCCACAAGGTTTAGAAGAATCATTTATTAATGATAAAAATGACATTACACCAAATAGTGAAATTGTACTTACCAAACCACATATATCATTGTGGTTTATTCCCTTCCCTCTCCAAGATTTTTCCTATTGAAAGGCCTTTTTTGTTGTTTTCTCTCTAGACACGCCTCATAAATTTCTTCATTCTTTTCATGAACATCTAACATTTCAATCGCCATTTTACTCGTTATTAACAAGGACAAATATCATTTTTTTCTTTCTAGGAACAACTAGTATGGAAACTCATATGCACTTCTCCCCATTCATGAATATTACTCGAAGCAAACCCATTGGTATTGATTGAGATGCCTAACTCGACAGGTACATTAATTAAGGTGCGTAACAAAGGCAATCAGATCAGGGAATCAACCTCCACACCTTCTATATGAAGTTCAAAGCACTCAACCACTCAAGCTATCCCACCAAGCTAAAAGTAATGAAACGTATGTCTATGCCTTTGATGACATATATTATTATTGTTGTTATTTTCACCATTGGTCACCAAAGCATATGATTTTTCTAATTAATCATTGATAAGTCTATAAAGACCTTGTTCCTTTCTCCCCAATACAATCTTTTTGTTTCTCCTTTATCAATCACAAAACATATTTCTCCTTAAAACATCACATCCAAAAATGGTATGTGTTTTGTAATCTCACTTACGAAAAGCATAATTTTACTCAAACCATGATTGTAGAATACATTTTAAAATACGAGGATCATACCTTTCATCTTAATTTGCTATTTCCATGACCTTATACAAAGTGTTCTCTTTTGTCATGAAAAAATCACTATTTTCATCTTAGTTTTGTCTTCAACAAACCAATCATTGTGTTGTCCATATCATTAGATGCGACAAAAAAAAACTATTATGTTGACTTACCCCTATCCAAGAAGCTATATAAGCAGAAAAATATTTTTCTTCATGTTCCACAACATTGGTTTATATCCTTCTAGATTCCTCGTGGTTGTGTTGCTCATCCCACAACCTCTTCCTATAGTACTTCTTCATGATGTGATCATATTTTCCATGATAAAAACACTTCACGGTATTCAAATATCTTTACTAGGATCCAAAAAATTCTCGTTGTACCTTTTATTGTCCTCTTTCTTTTTTTCCTATGGAAAACCTCACAAGGAAGTCTAAGGGATTCTTCCCCGCATTCATGGATGGAATCCCTATTAAACTTATTGACATAGAGTAGTGCACCTAACCTAGGGGGGTTCAAATTGGGCACCTACTGGCCCACAAAACTAGCCAAATGTCCGACAACATTGGTGACAATTGGTTGAGTTAACCCCTTGGGCTTTGTTACATCTTTTTATCCTTTCATTTGTTTTTAATCTTTGTTGCAAAGGAACATATTATACTACTTTTTAACTGCTTTTTCCATTTGTAATTATGTAATAATTGACCATACAACTTCTCAAATGTGATGTTAGTGGACTCCATAGTGAAAATCAATGTTTCAACAAAACTTTCAAATGGATGAGGAAGGTTTTCAAGGTATGTATTATGATAGCTCTTCATTCAACATAGTTACCAACTTAACAAGAACTCTACAGAGTTCTTGTTTTTTTGTAGGGTCCAATTTTTTAGTTCGTTTTTAAAAATGGTGTTATTGGTAGCACTCCCCCTCCGGTTTAAGTGGTTTTCGATATTTTAAATTTTTTGATCCACATTGTTTCCACTTTATTTTTTTAAATGCATATTTTTCATCTATTTTCAATTTTTTTTAATATTTTTTATTTTTTTATTCAACAGTGTTTTTAGTCATTTTTTCATGCTTATTTCAATCTTAAAAATATCTTTTACCGTTTACTTTTTTAAAGTTATGATTTTTCATATAATTTTGTCTCCTTAATTAATTTATTGTTCCATACTTTTTAAATATAGTGAAAAACATTATTTTTAATACATTGTTTACCTTTACTTCAATATCGAAAAATAATTGTAGTTTTTTTTTTTTTTTTTTTAAGTAAAAAAGGGTTGGAGCCTATTATATTACCATAAACAGAGTACATAGCTGTTGGTGATGCCAGCTGTCCCGCCTGAGCAGGAAACTGGGACAGCTGGGCATCCTTGTCCATGTGTCACCAGAGTTGCAGAATAAGCAAAATTTAACAAAATTGACGCTGCTACGTCCCGCCCGAAGGAAACCGGGACTAGCAGGCACATGCATGGAACTGGTTCGTTCACCTAGAACTAACAAATATTGATAGCTAACTGTCCTAAGGCATAAACTATAATAACAAAACCACAAGCAAAGTCTGGGTCTGAACATCAAATAACCTCTGAACCAGGGTGATTGTCTTCGTCCGCAGAATGCCTCCATCTTGCTGGAAATGAGTAAGCTCGCGCGCATGTCGGGCATTGTTTCTTTGGCGTGGCTCTAGAATGCGCTGCAAATAACATGTCGAGCCGCTGCTCCAATCTCGTGAGGCGGAAGACCTGATCTTCTAGCAGATTTCTCATCTCAAAAACGAGATTGAGATATCCCCAGTCAACTGAAGGTGGTTGTTCCGGGCAATGGCTGTCCATAAACTCCTCGCTGGTGGCCGCTTTTTCTTCCTGCGTTTTGTGTCCCTTTGCTTCCCTGGTGGGTTCGGGAGGAGCTTCTTCTTCCACATAGCAGGGGGAGTAAGACTTCTCTACACCGATGTCACGGTGGTTGCACATGCCGCTTACCGGCTGTGGAATGCTAACCGAGCCAAATTGCGAGCGCGGGTTCCAATTTTCCGGTACCATGAACAAGGTGTGCTCTGGAGGGCTTTCCAGGCCTCCTTCCAAGATCACCTCCTCGAAAACCGCCATTGGAGGCGTGCGTGGTCTTTCCTTACGCCTCCTGGCAGCCATTGCCATTGCCTTCTCAAAATTTTCCTTCCTCTTGCGCCTCGACTCCGCTGTATACCACGTCGCTCCCCTTCGCGGTTTCCCTCTGATTCATGGCATGGTGAGGTTCCAGTGGATGATCTGAGAGCTGCCAGTTGGAGTCGGATTGCTGCTGAGAGTAGGCGAGGTGACCGAGAGCATCCACTGATCCAGTGGAACGGGAGAGAGACTGTTGCAATGTTGATGCGTCTGTGGAGCGAAGGTCCTCGGGAGCGACCTGTTACCTGGACTTGCAACTCGAACAGTGAGCGCAAATGCCATACCAATTGCCATAACTACAACCATCACCGCCTCCATTAAAATTTGTTGGATAGTGCGGGTACCCTTCCCTTGTGCGAGGGGCCTTGTCTGTTGAATGCACCTGCGCATATGCATGCCAAGTTAATGTCTGAGGTGATGTGAGCTGGTGGATGCATTAACACCGCGTCCCGGCTCGCTCCCACGTGGCCGCATCGCCCTCCGTGTCACCCCATCAGGGGGAAAAATAATTGTAGTTAAATAACACTATTTTTGAATATTTAGAAGAAAAAAAAATACACATTTTATAGCCATATATAATAAAAAAAAACCTATACATTTTGGTCATATTCCTTAAAATAACATGTCAAATAAAGCATTTTTATGGACATAATTGAACAAAAAAAAGTCTAAATTTTATAAAAAAAAATTATCAGTTTCTTTCATATTTTTATACATTTGAAGTAAAAAATAACAACATTTAATAAAAATTTCCAATGTATAGTGATTCACATACAAATAAAAAAAAAAAAAAATTCATCACAAAACAATAATACATACATCTTTATTCTTATTTTAAAATATGAAAGTCAAATCATTACAATGATAGCTCATAAAAAAATTGCAAAATTGAGCATCGTCTTCAAAGGCATCTTTAAACTAATCAACAATAGCATATATCTCAAATTCATCATTCTCAATAGACACATTATCATCTTCTTCGACGTCATTTTGTGCTTCCATTGTGTCATTTTGTTCTTCCATTGGTTCTTTGATATTTTCAAGTTCTCCAAAGTTATCATTTTCAAACATTCCTCCTAATGGTACTTAAGGCTCCTTTGACAATTTTGTCACCTTTGATTCACTAAAATCTCATTTCCTCAAGCCAACTTCTTGCATTTTATTTGGAAGAGTTGGAATAGCATTAATTCTTTGTTGAATAAAACTGCACTGCATTGGGTCACTTTCAATGGCTATGCAATTCCTTCATTTATGTAGGCAACATGCTAATGTTATACCTAATCACCAAATACAAAATAAATAATGAAGTTAGATATTATAAAAAGATATAAATTAAAAATAATATAAGATTGAAGTACGATTTCATAAATATTAGGTCATAATTCTTACCTAAACCCGAGAACAAATCGAAAACCCAATCTCCTTCATTTGAAAATTTATTTATAAGATAATTAATTAATGCTTGTGGTTTTTTATAAATGTTAACCATCTCTCATTTCAAATCTTTTTCTTCATATGTTAGCTTTCTAACCACGACATTGTATACCAATATACTACTAGGAGTCTCTCCATCATTTGCATTGGCAAGAATAGAATTATAAGAATAATCTTTTGTCCATGTTGCAAGATGTATACTCTCAAAATCACGTTTAAATGATTCTTTCTTGGAGCTCTGAATATTAGGCTTGTGTATGTAACATAAATAAGTGCAAATTCAATTAACTTGTGAATTAATAAAATTGTTTTCTAATCTTAATTGCTAAACATACATTTTCAATATCTTACCAAATAAACTGCATCCTTGTCTTTTCTTTCCCCTTAAAGCTTGATTGTACTAATCCTTGTGTCTCTGAATGAGATACTAGAAATCTCCAAAATGGTGATGTTGTAACTTCTGTAAATCCCATAACCACTATATTGAAAGCTTAGTAAGTATAAGGATCAGTATCATATCCAATGTTTTGGATATTATAACCATGAGGGATATCCGCAATAACTAGGGACTATTCTTTTTTAGAACAATATTTTCAAGTTTTTCATAATCACCTAATATCACTTTATATTGAATAGTGTCAAGCCCATTCCAAATGTAGTGATCAAGGGTGTCATCAAGTTGAACATTTTGAACACGTTTTCTTCTTTCTCTTTCAAACTTAGCTTTTTGAATAAAACTTCTTAAAATTTCAGGTACTCCATCTGCATTCTTATTTGGCTTCTTTAATTAAACAAACAAACATATAGTTATATATCTATATCTATTAAAATTTAAATAAATTAACTTACAAACGAATAATATGAATGTAATAAATCAACATACATTTTTGAATGCAACAAAAAATTGTTTCAATACTGTTGAAAAGCTTGAATCTGGATAGTTGAGTTTAACATCATCTCAACTTTCTTCATTCAACATCTTGACCATTTCCTCTTGTATTTTCATATACACCTTGTGACTAAAAAAAATAAATAAATAAATAATGGTCCTAACATAAATAAAAAATAACTCAACAAACTTACTTTTTAAATTCATCACACATTTCTTACATTAACAATTCTCCCGATGTAACACGTGATAATATAGTTATGATAAGTTTATCATCATTCACTCCTTGTATTGATTTCCAAGGTGTTATAGTCATATCATCAGGAAGATTTTTTATGTCAGGACATGTCTTACTTATGCAACATATCAATGGTTTAGCCTTCTTAACTCTCTGATTTTTTATACTAATATTTTCCCATAGGGTGAATATCCCATCTATCAAATCTCATACATGTCCAGTTCTAAATCTCAAATGAAAATAATTATCCACAACTCTAAATATATCACATTCTTTGCGATTTTTTTCTTTTGTATTTTCATCATCAAGTGAGAATTCTATTTCCATACAACATTGCTTCTGAAAATTAACATCAACATTTGATCTCTCCCCGCGACATATTTCAGAAAACTCATTATGGATAAATCTCACCCTTTGAATGAAGGTCATAGACATTTTGTACTCACTGTCTCTGTTATGATCTCATGCCTTTTGAATTTTTTAAACCATCATAAATTATGCATTTGACTGTCTCAAAAAGAGGATTATTGGGATATTCTTACATCAATTATCTTCTAGCCTCTGCAGAATGATTTCCTCCAATCACATAATATTTGTAATCAAAACATTTTGATCTATCAAATTCTTCCCTCGTAGGAACTTCCATTGGGTCAATAAGAACTAGGTAGTCAACCACATGTGCATATGGATTTTACCTAATCAATGCTTTCAAATTGTAAATATGCAAGTGATGTGGTTTTCTAATTTGATATTTTTTCTGCCTTTTGTGGGTTTATAAAGTTGTTTCACATTCAAATGAAATGTGTGGCCATCATTAACTAAGTTTGTCGTTCTCATTCTATTTTGAATGGCATTTTGTGTTGTTTTCATAATACCATCCTCTAGATCAGCACCTAGTGTTATTATTTCTCTGCTACCTTTAGGACTTTCACTATAATACTCTGAGCTAATGATGGCTTCTTGAACATTATAAACATTTTTTTTCTTCCTCTTATGATTTAAATGTGTTTTATCTAAAATAGTGATTTCTTCATAATCAATAGGAATAGACTCATCACCAACCATCACTATTTTATGTTTATCTTGTTTGTTCTTTTTGTGAAGAGTGATAACCTCATTGGGACCAATCTCAACAAAATCTTCATTTGGAGTTTCATCATTTTCACATGTAACTCTTTTAGGATTTCTAGAATGAGGATTTTTCTTTCTTCTTTCATGTTCTTCTTTGTCTACTCTTGTAGGTTCAACCTCCATTACTTTTTGTTTTTTTTTCTTTCATTCTTGTGTCTTTTCAATATGAAAAGCATTGATGACATCCATGATATCATTCTATGTAGAGTAAATCCCACTAACATATGTGAAAGTCGTTCAGCAAAATCCTGTAAAAATAAAACATAACATTTTCATGTTAAATAAAATTAAAATATTACCATGATACTAAAGATAATAAACGACACAAAAATAGAAATTAAAAACTTACATTGTCTTTCTCAATGTCATCAACGATGGATGCACATAATTCTGAAAAACATTCATTCTTGTTATAATCGCTCAATTTGAAACAATATCTAAACTTGATATAAGTTATCCCTTGTTTGACAAGTTCATAAACAATATATGTGGTTGGCACCAAACATATATCTCATAACAAGCCAAGTGTCTGTTAATTTCCTTCCACATGTTCTAATTCGGCACAATACAAATATATATGATCTCCATTGTCTCCCTACTTGTGTTTAACAAACCAAGAATATTTATGTTTATTTTCACCTTCCATTGATTGCCACTCTCTAACATTCTTCATTGTCTTTGATAGCTCAGGTGTTAAGCTATCATTTTGTTGCCTAACATTCATGGAGGTTCCAGTTGCATTTTTGGATGCCATTATTGCAGATCGTGATCCAAATATATTCATAGATAATCTTTTTCCTATCATTTTCCTATATTAAGATAAAAAATAATAATAATAATAATTAAAAAAAAAATAGGCATTTCACATTATAATAAACTAAAAAAAACAACATTGAATATAAAAATTAATTTAAAAAATTAAAATTAAAATTTTTTACCCATATGTAAAAAATATTGACACATGGACTTATTGGGCTTATGTCAAGACCGTGGACTGTGACTTGGTCGCAGGGGGCCAACCCTATGGCTAAGTCGTAGGTTTTCCCACATCTTGGCCACAGGACTGGTCGGGCTAGGGCAATGTCGGGCATCGCCACAACACCCCCACGGTTAAGGCACGAACATTTCCTAGTGACATGCCCACGACTTGGCCACAGGGTTGGTCAAGTTAGGGCGATGTCGGGCATCACCCCATCCCCCCGACAGCTAAGGTGCGGACATTGCCCAATGATCACCACGGGCCAAAACTAATCAAATTTAAGTAAAAAACTAAAAAAATTAAAAACTGTACCAAAATTTGACTCTTTTTTTTTTTTCAAAAAATCTTAAGGATTTTGTTAAGATTTATTTTTAAAAAGTCTTAATTTTTTAAAAAAGTTGGGTATTTTTTAGAAAAAAGTAGAAAACATCTAAACAAATTTAAGGTTTTTTAATTTTCACATGAAAAAATATTATGTGATTCAAAGATAATCTTATAATCTGCCTTGTAACTTGCTCCAAATCCTTTAACAAATACTTCACAAGATATAACACAATAAAAGATAAAACAAGACTGTGTATATATAACACAGATGATATAAATTATTGTTAGTATAACGAATGTGGGATAAATAAAAATTAAGTATATTGTCTACATATATACCTAAAATTATATGGATCATCAAAATATTTAATAAATGTGGGATAAATAAATAAACATGATAAATATTGTATTTAACATGTAAACAAGTGAAATTAGCAGCAAAGTTGCTTATACATGCCTCTTAAAAATGTTTTATTCTAATAGCTATATGTAATACAAAGAAAAAATCTAAACTAATTATAAAACACATAAAACTTGTAATAACCTATTACTTAGAGCCTAGCTAAAAGAAAAGGAGAAATAATAGTGGGCCTTCATGCCTTTAAAATTTAAAGTAGAATTAGACAAATTTAAGTCTTAATAATTGTTGACAATCTCACAAATGTAAATTGAAGTCTTGAAAACATTTTTAAAAATTTTGATGAATAAAAGTTGTGCTATATTATTCCTATCCATAATAGTGCAAAACATGATTGAATTAGAATACACACTCTTTTCTAAACAATAGAGTGTCAAACTTATCTAATATAAATTAATTCATTTACTTAAACAATAATTATAATAATAAATTATATTTATGATTATATAAATATAATGATGTTGTTATATTAAAATGTGAAGTCAAAATCATTTATCATTTAATTGATTTTAACTTAAATAATAAAAACAAAAATATTATATGATTAGATAAATAATGTTGTTTTATTAAAAGTAGTAGTTTATTTAAAATTTGAAGACAATATATGCATTATTTTAGAATGTGAATACAATGATGTCACTTGTCACTTTTGGGTTTAAGAAATTATTTTTTTTTTAAATGTTGACATAAATAATACCAATAGTTTACACATAAACAAATTAACATATTTCATAATAAAATGCAAATTAATCATATAAATTTGCAATGTCTTATCCAAAAAATAAACCCTAAACAATATTGTTCATTTGTCCTTGATAAATGTAAATAAAGAGTGCATGCAAAACAACATTTACATAAAGAATAGTATACATATCCAAAGCTTATAAACTCTAAAAAATATTGTCCATTTGTCTTTCATTTTCTCTTTTCATCTTTCATCAACTAAAATAAGCAAATTTATAAATGCATTTGTTTTTTAACATCAATTGAATGGACTAGTATCTTTATACAATAGAATGGAATCCATAGACTCTCTTATCAATTATCAATCAAATGTACTCAAATCTTCATATACAAATTATGTTTTATCTTTATATATAATTTATGTTGTAATTGATGTCAATAAAATGAATTAATTTCTTTATACAAATCAATTCAGTTTATAAATGTTATTCAATTTTAGTTTGATTAAATTTATAAATGTTTCTACTTAATATTAATTAAATGAACTAATTTTTCTATATAATTCATTGAATTTATAAATATCATTAAATTTTAACTTAGTTAATTTCATAAATATTTTTACCTAATTTAAATATGTAAATTAATTTATTTATATAATTTGATTGAATTCATAAATAATATTAAATTTTAATTAACTAGAATAATTTTTATATGATGATGATGATGATTAACGTCCACTAAGACTGAATTGGTCTATCGGACCTTAAGAAGGTAAGTGATTACTTGTGATTCTTTAAAATTTTGTTTATGTGCTCGAAAAGCATTAAGATAACCTTTTCAAGATCACCATATTTTTGTTGAGTTAGGATGTTAGGAAGGTTGGTAGTATGATAAATATTTTGAAATGAGATTTAATATGGGTATAGGATGGACAATCTAAGAGAAAGTTTTTTTCATCTTCAACCTTCTTAGTGTCACAAAGGTGACTGTTGTGAACATAAATATACACATAAAATATATATTAATAACATAATAATTAAATGATAATTAATAAATAATAATTATTAATAATGAAAGGACATGTCTCAAAGGACATGACTATTGGTTAAGGGAACCCCTGCGTGGGTATATAAACAATCCATCTTTCTCAATTGTATCTCATCTTATTTATTCATATATTATTTACAGTCCTACATAGATTACTTTGTTATATTCCAAGTATTTTGGATAATTTTTGTGTGAGCGAACTTTGTTCATCTCATTTGGTATCAGAGCTTCATTTATCTTATACTAGCCTTTGGCCACTCTCTTTGCAGACCATGTCTAAACCGACTTTTAGCCACACACAAAAATTTTCAGACTTTCTTTGATCTGGTATTTGACCAACAATTGATCTTTTGTCATTTAAAGCTCGAAATTGAGTTGGAGAAGATTATTTC
>ML806262.1:201894-218890 GCA_009831015.1 Picea engelmannii | reverse complement strand
GGGGGGGCGGGGGCATTTAGAGGGAAAAAATCATTATGCATGTTATAATAATGTCATAAGGAGAGTGAGCATATGTATCATTCTATGTTTTTAGAGAGAAGGGATGGATTCGTCAGATAAAGAAGATTTTATTTCTGAAATATCAGCAAATTGTTCGCATACCTCTTCTGTTGGGACTAGGAAATGTCATAGAAATGTTTGCAATGCAAATGAGGCATCGTATTTTTCAACTAGTCACAATTTTGATCATAGCGCAAGCAATTTTATTCAACATGTTTCTCATGAAAGTCCTAAATCAGAGGACTTTGAAGGCACTGATGATGAAGAGGAGGAATATGATGGTGATAAATCTAGTCAGCAGTTTAATAGTAATGAAAATAATCAAAATGTAGGTCAAAGTGGAGACTATGATCAACATTTAAATGATTGGGATGAAAATTTTCCTCCAAGTGAGGATTTTCAAGGTACTGATGAATATTTCCAAGGCACCAATGAAAATGATGGAGAAATTCCCTCAAGTGGAAATTTTAAAAGAGGTGAAGATGATTATGACAATGGTGGACATTTTTTCCCGAGTGGGGAATTTAAATACAACAATGTTGGTGATTATGAATTTCCTCCAAGTGAGTATTTTAAAGGTATTGCTAAAGAGTTTCCTCCAAGTGGGGATTTCCAAGGCACGGATGAGGATGAAGAAGAATTCCCCCCAAGTGGGGATTTTAAAAGTAATGATGACGATTATGACAATGCCGGACATTCTTTCTCGAATGAGGAATTTAAAAGAAGCAATGTTGGTGTTGATGATTTCCCTCCAAGTGAGGATTTTCAAGGTACCGATGAGGATAATGAAGATTATCCTCCAAGTGAGGATTTTCAACCCAAAAATGAGGATGATGAAGAATATCTCTCAAGTGGTGATTTTCAAAGTAGTGAAGATAATTACGCCACTGGTGGTCACTCTTTCCCAAGTGATAAATTAAAAAGCAACAATGTTGATGATGATTTTCCTCCAAGTGAGGATTTTCAAGATACTGATGAAGGTTTTCAAGGCACTAAGCAAGATGGTGAAAATTTTCACTCAAGTAGGGATTTTGAAAGCAATGAAGATGACTATGTCAATGGTGGACACCATGTTAATGATGATTTTCCTCCAAATGATTATGTTGATGATGATGTTCTCAATCATTCAGCGGCAACAAATCAAGGTGATCGGCATTCTCTAGTTCAGTCTTCTAACAATGTTTTGTTTGATACTCCTTGTGGTGATAAGAAAAAACCTTATAGTGAGGATGATGAAATAGTGGAGACATTGCAAAAAAACATTGTGTCTAGGACCAGGATTAGACATTTTTATATCAATCCAAATCATTCTAGTTATGCAACATGTCTAGGAAAGAATTTCTCACTAAATCGATTTCCACAAGTGAATTGATTTAAAGTGAATGTTGTCAAAATAATTGTTTGAAAAGAATGGACTACATGTATGCCTTGAATAAAAGGAAGGCATATTTGTCAATGAATAAGAGCATGCAAAATTCATATTTGATGGGATGCATGATATCCACCAATACATGATATGATTATCGCATTGGGAATATTTTACTTTGTAGAAAGGCTTTCAAAAAAATTCATTGAATTGGTAATCTTCGTCTATCAAGAGTCCAAACAAGGTTGGAAAAAGATCCATCATTTTATTCAAAGGTACATCATGGACGAGATAGTGGGCCATTCACAAACACTACATTGTCATGGATGTGTTATTTCTTTTCCAAACATGGAGAGTGTATGCCAGATAGAGACACAATACATATTCTAGATAATTTTTCAAGGAGGGAAATCTACAACTTGTACAAAGGATATGCTGAAGGTGTTGAAGGAAATGGTAATTTAATTACATATGCATATTTTACAAGAATATGGAAGAAACAATTAAACAATTTATGTATTCCTAAGAAGTCAAGGATGGGGATTTGTAGTATATGTGCTACTCTTAAATCAAGAAGAGATATATCTGAAGGGGCAGAAAGAGGTATGTATTTACTATTTTTTTTTTTTTAAATTGAATAGTTATCAACTATGAAAATGTACGATCAATATTTTCATTTTATGTTATATGCAGATTCCATAGTCAAAGAACTTCAAGAACATCAGAATCAACAATCAAGTGAAAGACAAAAGTTTTACAAACATCGGAAGAAATGATATGATGCTCCAAACAAATATTTAGGTATGATAATTGATGGAATGGACCAGAAGAAAATACTTCTACCATAGTTTGTCCATACACCCAAAAATTTACAGGAAGAGAATTCCATTCAGTTTCACTTGGTTGGTTGTATGGTTTTCAATGGAAAAAATGTGTCCAAGGGTTTACTTCACAACTCCAAATATTCATAATGATGCAAATCTGACCATCACCATAATTCATCATGTGCTCACTCATTGGTCTGGAAATCTTCCTCAAGTTCTCTATCTACAGTTGGACAACACTGGTCTTGAAAATAAAAATCAAATTGTGTTTGGATATCTAAGCATGCTTATTGAAATGGGAATCTTTCAAAAGGTGAAAGTTGGTTTTCTTCTTGTTGGACACACTCATGATCATATTGATCAAATGTTCAGTCATTTCTCTGTAACATTGAAAAGGAAAAATGTTTGA
The DNA here is from genome assembly GCA_009831015.1 of Picea engelmannii. Lineage (NCBI taxonomy): Eukaryota > Viridiplantae > Streptophyta > Pinopsida > Pinales > Pinaceae > Picea > Picea engelmannii. Next base: position 216,231 of record ML806262.1, on the reverse strand, counting down.
AGTCTACCATCATTGATTGAACGTATTAAGAAAGCATGCATTCCAGAGCCTGTTTTTCATATATTAGAAGAAAATATTGACATGTGAAGATTTATTCAGGGATCGCATCATGAAGAAAAATGTATTGAGCAACTTAATGACATTAGCTTCCAACATCAATTTTGTTTCAGAAAAATTGATGGGAAAACATGTATATGGGGAAAGCAGTATCCAAATACTACAGAATGGGGGGCTTCATCAGGTTTATCATTTTTGAAGTTCATTCCATATCGTCCAATTTTTCCATCAAAGTTATTATTTTTATAATCAGATGTTGAAATCCATAATGCACTGAGGCATAATAGAGATGTAGATTATTCTGAATGCCTGGAAGAAATTAAAAAGTCCATTAAGGATACATATGAGTACTTTGATGTTGTTGATTCTGTTTGGAGGGAGTCTTTTTTCAATAGTCAAAGTGACATAATTTCAAGCTCAACAAATGAAGATACAATGTTGAGGACTCCATTTCATTGGCCAAAAAATATGCCAAACGAAACTGAAGAAACAAGCATTGTTGAAGTTCAACAAGAATCTCAAGGTGTTATTGAGTTTACACAAGCAGAGGAAGGAGAAATGTATATTGGTTCACGAAGGTCACATGCACAACGTGAAGCCATGGAAGACCTTTACATGGATTCAGTACAAGATATTAAGGAGGGTAGCATGATTGCAGTTTTAGCAATTGAAGATCCACGTGGTTATCCATTATGGATAGAAAAGGTTATAAAGATTGAGAAAGAAAATGATGATGTTATTGGAATTGAAGTGCATTGGTATGCAACAAGTACACACCCATTCAATGGTGTGTACAAGCTAGAGATGGTGGTTGAGAAACATGTCAATAGAAAGAGGAAAATAAAGGGTCAAAATATAACTCGTCGTCGCACTAACCTCTTAAAATTAGATGATATTCACATACTTGTTTATGACTTCAATTTGACAAAGAGAGGAACTCTTCACTCCAAGACAACATAGATTATCAAGAGGTTGTTGCCAAAAGAAATAAATGCAAGATGGGAATCTGTTCAACCTAGCCATAGATCTAAAAGACATTTGACATCTGAAATGTTGGGCATGCATGAAGATTCAGATGGTGCATTCATCGACAATAGAGAAGAGTATGGATCATCTACATCTTCATCCAAACATTCATTTGAAGACAATGTAGACTCTGATGGTATTTCAGAAACCATGAGTCAATATGAATAAGTGTATGAAACATTTTATGCATTTTTTATACATATGATGTTTGTATGGTAACTAGAAATGAGCATTGAACTTACATATGATCTTACATGAAGTTATGAATCTTTTGTTATGTTTTATGAATGATATGTTTTTTATTATGGATAATATAATAAAATTTCTTAGCTCATATGTTTTGAATATGGACAATATAACAATACTTTTAAGAAATTATTTATGTTTCATTCAATGTAACTTGTATTTACTTTTTTATTATTATAAGTAAAAAAATTATTAAAAAGTGGCGTTGAATTTTTAAAGTATATTGTAATCTTTTCATGGCATTATGTATTACCTTGTGCTTTACGTGATAATAAGATTTAAAAAGTAAACATTTAAGGGTTCATTTTATGATTTTGTTTACAGTAATGATGAGTTCTTTTACCACATTATAAAAATGTGTCATTTTCATACCCCAATTTTAGAATGGGTGCTACTGGTAGCAATACTTTTCAATTTGATGGTTGATTTTGAGGTTTTGGTTTTAATGGTACCAAGTGATAAAAATATGATTTCAAATGATCTCAAGTTTTAACGTTTTAAAAAGAAAAAGAAAAATTCAAAAACATCTTCTTTTTTTTAGGTGATGATTTTAAGGTTTTTTTGAGCTATTGTCTGAGTTTTGAAGACCATGTTTGAAAAAGGTTGTAATTTTGACCCCGTTTAAAAAAATGGTGCTACCAGTAGCACCACTTTTTGATTTGGGGGTTGATTTTGATGTTTTTTATGCAAAAAAATGGGTTTTTTGTTTTGAGGTCACGGTTCTCATTAAGCTGGTAACTATGTTATTCCACTATAGGGATTTTCAACTAGGGAAATTCGCATAGAAGGGGAAGGCACTAAGGCCATATTTTCATCACAACCCTCAAAGTGGGAGTTAGGCACCTAAGTTAATGTTATTTATTCAATATTTCAATATGTTTTTTGGAGCAAGATCAATGGGTTAGCTTGAGTGACTAAGCGTTGTGAATTACACTACAAGGAAAACACCTTGTAGTGGAGGTTTTTTTAGTGTTACAAGATTTGGAAAAAATTTCAAAAAAAACTTTGCTCTGCTATTTCTAGTGGAGGTTTTAACGAATGTTTCATATAACCAAAAACATTTGGGTGGGTATGTTGAATTTTCACTATGCTAAGCTCAAGCATGAGGCTTTTTTCATTTTAGAGATGTACTTGAACAATAAACAAATGCAGCTACACCATTCACAATTGTTGCAATAACCAAGATCACAAGAAGAAATACCATGCACAAGAACACAAGAAATATCATGGGAAACCCTTCTCAACAAGGGAAGAAAACCCAACAATCATTTTCACTATATTCTCAAGAGAAAGACATCTCACACCATAGACCTAGCACACAAAAGGGTGCTCTCCAAAACCAAGAAGATAGCACCCAAGAGAGGTGTTCACTTCATCCCTAGAAGATGTACTTGTTGAAATTTCTAAATGGCAAGTGACTTGTGTGTGTTGTGTGTTTCCTCAATGGGGAAATTACCTTTATTTATACTAGACTGTACAGACCAAAAATGGTGTTTATTGGCACAACAAGGTCAACCTCAATAACTCGGAAAATAATTAATTATTACAACAAACATTAATTATCTTTCACACATGGTGGAGCCAACCTGTACCCTTTACATCACAATTATGTTTATAGGTAAATCTCACTCTCTACAAATATAGCAAGGGATCTCACACACCCACTAGTGCTCAGGCACTAGGGGCACGTCCTCCTGTGCTCAGCCACATGGACATACTACTCAACAGATCTCTATCTCACTGAGTCACACAGGAGAATCATCTGGAGTACTACATTGTCTCAACTCTTTGCATAGAGGATAACGATACACCCATCACATGGGCACCTTCACCCCTCACAAGGGTACAAATTGTTTCATCTCAAATGACACACCCATCTTATGGGCATCCTCACCCCACACAGGGGCATACACATCGATACACCCATCTCATGGGCATCCTCACCCCAAACAGGGGCACACAGCATCCCATCTCCTTCTCAGAGAGTAATGACACACCCATCTCATGGGCATACCCAACTCATGGGATCTCTTACAGGCCAACTCATTCAGTCTGTGTCATGGAGGATGTCTCATGAAGTTGTAATCATCAACAGGGTAAAGGTTTTTTTGTCGATGCTTGTATTAGTAAAATGCATTGATGCGGTCTTAAGTAATTAGCACCAATGCATACACAAAACTAAAAAGCATCGGTATTCTTATACTTATTACGCATGGGTTCGACTTTTTTTGTTGTATGCAACACTTATGATTTTTAGGTTTATGTACACATCGATTCGTATTGTTTTTGTATGCATCATGGGTGCTCGTATAATTTTTATGCATCGGTGTTTGTATTACCATGTGCACTGGAGGGAAGTGAAATTTTGAATATTTGAGGTGAGATATCAGTTTCATTCTTTGTTATTGAGCACTAGTGTGTATATTATGTGTAAAGCCTCAGTGCATATATTATTTGTAAAGCATCGGTGTGTGTTATAATCATGTGCACCATAATATTTTGAAACGATAAATATAATCATATATTATGTCGTTTAAAGTGATAGTGCTTTTTCAAAAAAATAATCATTGGTGCTTCAATGTAATTAATAGGAACCAATGCGTATAACTCATAAAAACACATTGTTTTCTATATTATGGCACACATCGTTTAGTTAGTTCAAAAGAATATAGTGCACCGATGTATATATTTTAATTAGTTGTTTTGTTTTACAAATTTTCAATTAATCGTCTCAAAATCAAATATTTTTTATAATAATATTGAGTTTTATATTTTTGTTGTTTTGTTTTGATATAATGATTGCATTAATGTGTTATCCAATATATTATACCTGTGTTATTTGTAACAATGTAAATCAACTCATTTTGTTATATAGGAATAAGGGATGCATTGTCATACAAAATGGGATAACATAAAGATCCACAATAATCAAAATGCAACCAATATGTGATTGTTACACTTATTTGTAAGATTTCCCCATGCAATTGGGACAATATGTCTAGTACAATAAATAAAATCATTGATTTTCATAGACAAATATTTCAAAACATACAACTTGTAACATTCAATTATATTGATTGTCATTCATCACTTGAATTGTTGTCATCTCTCAAGTTGCATGCATGTCTCATTTTTCATCACTTGTAAGCGATATTGTACTTTGTTTATTTAACATAATGTTTATTGATCAGCTTGTTTTTTATGTTCCACCTCTTCATAGTCCATCTACAAACATAGAAATAAAGTGTAATAAGTATCTCTACATTTATATATAGTAGAATATATATATGATTGTGTAAATAAAAAAATGTACCATAGAAGAGAGTGCTTCATAAACAATGCACATTCTTTTGAAGGCATGATGCATGTCGTCGGATCCCAAAATCTCGTATGTCGGCTGCACTCCATACTTTGTTTCGTGCATGTTTAATATGTCATGTCAAAGCACAGTCGATATAATTAATATAAAGGCTTCTTGGTGTTCTATTAATTGTAAAACAAGGGAAATTAAACAACATAACTACTTACAAAATGTTCAATTAAACCTAGACACTTCAACATATACTCACAACCCATAATTAACCCAATGTCTGTCAATTCATCGGTTGACTCTTCTTTGTATCTTACCACCTATTAGAAGAAATTCATGGATAAGTGTAAATAATTATTTAAATATAAATATCACAACAAACATGAAATCTTAAGTAAAGCCGAAAACATAAGTACTAACAAACATTGCAATCAACCCTTTTAGTCCTCATCATCCTGTCTTATGTGCTGAGTGGATTCCATTTTTTTATTTTCTACAACAAAATAATTGAAAATTAGTATTTCATGTGATAATTAAATTTGATGTACATAAAAAAATAAATGAATTATTACATACATTTGATGCACATTGTTGTTGAGATGACTCTTCCTACGATGCAATTATGTTCATTTCTTTTACCATCTCCTTGTACACATTTTTTGACATCCCTACTGGCATGTATCAGTTTTCCCCTCATTTGTCCCTTGGAATTTTCATAATCTTCCTGAAAAACGAAAAAAGAAAAATATTGTTTTTTAATTGACATGAAAGCAAACATAGTAAAAAAAATTAATTTGGTAATTTTTGGAACATATTATAGAAAAATATGTTTAGTAATAATACTTTTTAATTTATTTATTTTTGTTATTGTAAGTTTTTGCTATTGCACGTTTCATGGGTTTCATTGACCATTGCTCCAAAAATGTTTCATGTAGTTTATGTATAACCTAATTCTTTGATTCATTCTACTAACTTTCGTATTATAAGTGGAAAGTACATCTATACGTTCTTTCCACTATATCCCTCAAAGTTTTGTAAAACAATTTTCCCCTCTCATTAACTTCTAATACCACTCCAGATGAACTGAGTATCGAGTCATCATCATTTACATCCTTCATAATGTTTATCTTCTTAGGACGACATTTTGTTCCCTTGTTGTCAGCCCCTACACAACATTAAAAAAACGTGAAATTGGGTGTTTAAAACATGTCAATGATTAAAGTTAATAAATTCATTTTTAGTAAAATGTCAAAGAAAAACTTCATGTTAATTACCTTTTGATCCACTTAATTCATCTCTTTGCAACATTTCCATAAATCTTTTACGCTCTTTTTCACTTATATTGGAAACAATCTTATAAAGTTTCTTTGAGTTTTTTCTCTACATGACACGCCTTAACCAAAACACATCATTAATTTACACCTATAGATAATTCAAATATATTAAATTCTTAATAAAACTTAAAAAGTTTTCATTGTTCTCTTGTTGGGATGAGCTACCATCACGCTCGTTGCAATAAGTTGTTTCCCTTGAACTTCTATCATCCATTTCTATAAATAAAACAAATCCAGGAATCGTCAAAAATAAAAATTATGAAATATTTTTTAATAAATAAAATTTTGATGTGTATAATAAAACAGTGTGCATCGGTACATTAATCATATGTATACACACTAGTATATGATAACTGCACTCTTACGAAATCAAAAATATTTTTCTTACAAATTGTTATATTCATGTGGTACTCTTAAATTAATAGAAACATCGATGCCTAATTACTATTTATTGTGCATCGTCGAACCTGTGAACAAATTTAAAACATGATGCTTTCAATATTAAAAATAATCTTATTTTCATTTTAAACTCAGCGGTACTATTGACGAGAACATGTGCATCGGGGTGTTATTCTTGTACAGTACGCACCGCTAATCGTGAAAATGTTTTTTAAAAACAAAATTGATAGTGAGAGGGTTTGGGATCCAATGTAAAGAGTGGTCCCATTGCAACAAATACCAAATGCTCCATATATAAGTAAAGAACCCTTATAAAAATCTAAATTACTTAAAAAAAAAACTTGATGTGAAATATAGAGAGAGAAACAAAGAGAAGCAACAAGGAAGCTAGGGATTCCAATATCGAAGGTAACTATGAAAACCTTTCATTTTTTTGAGAATCTAAAAACTGCCTAAATCAAATAAGGGAAAGATTGAGATGATCAATAAAATGAAATCACATGCCTTAAATTTCTCCTATGCGGATTTGTATATGACCTATGGTGATCCCTTTCAAATTTGGCTCTTCAAAAAAATATACCCACTCCAGAGTCTTTGATGGTAAATCTCTCTTGCACAAATCTCCCCTATAAATTTTGGAAAAATAATGAAATATTGATTAGAGTTTTCATTATAAACACATGCATTTAAAAAAAAATGAAATTTTCACTCATTTTTTTGTTGTATATTTCGACGCATTGATAATAAAGGTGTGCATCGTTTTTCTTTTATAACTTACTTTTTTGGTGTGTTATATAGTTTATAGCACATCTGTGTGGTTTTTACATAAAAGCACACCGACAAATAATTTAATTCACAAAATACAAATGCAAACATTCGCATCTAAATTTTGCAGAGGTAATAATGGAGGTCACTATTCGGTGTCTTTCATAATTTAGGACACCGATGTGTTTTGTATATGTTGAAGAATTGGGGAATCAAAATAAAATTAAGTGCATTGTTAACTTTTAAAAGTCATGTGAAATTATGTTTGGCATTAAATTGTTCTATGCTTCCTGTTGACACGAAGTTTAATGTTTTTCCCTTTAAACCTGAACCGTCGCTTTAGGTTAGTCATGGAGCTGCCCTTAATCTTAAAAAGAGTCAAAAATATTTTGACTTTTCGGATTTCGGGATTCAGCCTTTCATAAAGCATGTTTTCCTAACTAACCACTCCATACTCCCGGTGTCGAAATCCCGAAAAGGATTTATTTTAAAGTAATAATAAAAAAAGGAAAAAGTAGGTGTTATAAGTCCCAACGCACGTTTCACAAAGTATCCTCTAATTTTCATTAGTTAAACTCTTAAACACGATCAACAACTTAATCTTCCACGTTTCGGGTTTTTTTGTATCAAAGTGTTGTCAAAGCACTAGCCCTTGAACTCTTGGTCCCCGATTTTCCGAAAGGAAGAAGTTAATTACTAATATTAAATGATTAAAGCGTTAATATAAGTGATCAGCGTCTAAACTAATCCCATCGCGATTTCGTGATTTGAGGTTTTCTTATGACATACCTCGTGGGTACAGGATCCCCGAAATGCCAAAATGTGAAATAGTGATTTTTTTTAATAAAGTTTAAGATGATTTTAAGTTAATTTAAAATGGGATTAATAAGGATTAAAACGAATTTTCGAGTTACGCATTTCAGGATTTAGTGAAAGAAGTCCTTTTAAAGCTCCAGTTTGAAATCGTCGATATACGGTAATATTTGCAACGGACGAATAGAGATATTTTTGACTTAACCGCGTATCTCTGGGCATATCTTCCCCATTAAGACATTAAAGTTTTACCACCTGTCTTAGTACGCCCGTCTTAAGAAGAGTTCAAGGTTAATAGAGGATTGGTTTATTTTTTTGAATTTCATTTTTATCATTTGAATTCAGAAGTGAATTGCATTCAGCAAGCTTACACATTTTTCTCTGCGACAGGAATTTATCCTAAACACGAACATTATGGCACCTAGAAAGGCACCTAAGAAAAGTGAAGCAGTTGAAAGCTCCAACCCAGAAGGAGATGTCGTGTCTGATACTACATCGCATGCCATTGATTCCATCAAATCCTGGAGGCAAATTTTAGAAACCCTAGACTACGAAATCAAGAATTTTCCCGATGATTCTGAAAACAAATTACGGGACATAGCAAAGTCTGAAATTCACAAAGTGGCTATGCGCCCACTACTCATGACATACAATGATATGATCAGTTGGGCTTTAGAGAGGACAGACGTGCAGACAAGAAGCATTTTGGACAGTCAAGGGGTCGTCTTCGTCTCTTTCAGACCGAAGCATATACAACTAATGTACAAACTGTCTCCCAATTCTAAACATATTTATAACAAAGAATTCGTAAGTGAATTTCAAAGGAAAGAATGCACAGAGGCAAACCAAACATACCCCAACATAATCAGAGACTGGTGGAGACACCCACCAAAATTCAAGACCGATACCCATAACATTTATGCCACAACCTCTTTGAATGAGTATATGGTTTATGTGGCAATGATGTTATGTATACTTTTCGGAAAGAAAAGTCCTACCCATTTTCCTACAGAATGGGTGCCCCTTTTAAATGAAGCAGTTGAAGGCTATAGCTTCAATTGGAACAAAATCCTATCAGACAACCTAGCTAAGGAGGTTATGGAGTACCAAACCACGAGGTCCAGTGGTAGACCAGCATCTTTTTACATTTCGACATATATCATGGACGCTATATGTTTCACAACTCATTTCCCTTTGATGAATTGGAGTTGGAACCCAACCTGCACTGAACCGATTCATGAATATCATTCTAAGTTGTGGGAAGAAAATGTTAAGGATTCTTTTTACGAAATTTTTCATTTCGTGGTGATACCAGTGCATCAGATGATGTATGGTTGTGCACCCCCCCCGTATATCAGAGTTGTTCATAGGAAATCTCAAGGCGGTTGTCGATTGGTTTATTGAGGAGAATTTCTCCTATATCATGGTTTTCAGATGTTCTATCCCTCCTCATACACTTCCCAAATTCCTCCCTGACAGACTGGTATGTAGGGAGGTATCTCATCAGATAATAACAGGCGGTATTGGGATAGAGCTGAGGACAGCTCAAAAGAAATTTTGGTCAATCTTTCTTGTACAGATTGGAAGGTTTTCTCTACTCAACCTGGGTCATTCCAAAGTTGAAGCTGCATCTCTTGAGGAGGTCAAGTTAGTGAATCTCGAACACAGGAAACACAACCCTTATCAAACAGTGGGGAGCCACATGGCTCATTGTGGCATGAAAGCATTTGAACATGAGGAATCCCCTCGCGATGAAATTTTCAAAGGGGTCAAAACCTACAAAGAGGTGTTAGGCAGGGTACAGACGTTATCATCCAACTTGAAAACCAACCTTCTAGCCTTCCAGAGACACAGATGAAGCGGTTTTCCCAAGGTATTGCGGGGCGAAGCAACAACGTCCCCTCTAGAACAAGAAAACATTCCCCCATGCTTCGGACATAAATCACAGAATAAAGCAAACACCGAAGAAAACCCACAGGAGGTCGAAGGATTTCACAAAACAAAGAAGTCCCACAGACAGAGAATCTAGGAGCAGAAACAAAAAAAGGGTCTGAGACACCTCCCGAGTCTAGTCAATCTCCCCCCCCCCCTGCGTTATATACTCTTCATATTGATACTCCCAAGACATAAGGTGAAACAAAATCTACAGAGTTTGGAAACCCCATCACTTCCTTGACCCCTTTACAATCTACTTTTGGTTTCCCTCGAGTAGGAGTCATATATGCTAGCGACCTTGACCCTATCTCCAGAGATCAAATTCCTCCCTCTGATTACTTCTTCAGTAAAAAGAGGAAGGTTGTATTAAAACAAGAGATGTATATGAGAGAAGGTGGTATGGGTAAGAAACACAAGGTGTTGGTGGATGGGAAAAACTTGGAAGAGGGAGATTTCTCTACAGAGGTGGCGGGCTCCATGGGAGCACTGGCAACAACAAATCTATTCATTGTTAGCAATATGAGAGCAAGGTTGGAACAGAGTAACCGCGGGATAACCCAGTTACAAGATCAACTAAAAGATACTGAGAAAAGTATCAAAGAAGAAATAAATAAATTTTTAGAGCAGGCCAGAGTTGATGACAAGCAAGAAATTAAATCGCTTAAGTCAAGTCTAGACGAGATGAACAAAAAGATGCAGACTAGCCAAATACAAGTTATTCAGCAAGAAGAATTGGTAAGACAACTACAAGCTAAAGTGAATTCAATAAAAGGCCAGGTTATAGACCTGAAATTTTTTTAGGACCAATCACTGGAAATACATGCGAAGATAGAAGTTGAGCAATAGAAAGTAATCTCCCAAGTAGAGATTATTCAGAATTATTTTCAGGAAACAAGCAATTCTTTTGATAATGTTATTTTTAAATAAAAAGAAGCTAAAGCAGCGAGGGCCACTTTCCAAAAGGGAGTTGTATGCTCTGAAAAAGAAGAAGTATCGAAAATTCTAAAGCTTTCTGTCACAAAGCAGATTAGAGGAGATATCATGCTCAAGGTATGGGAAAACAACATAGCAGAATATAAGAAAATAGTCAAAGAAATCAAAGATGATTGTGAAAGGATATTTGATTTATTGGACAAGGAATCATTAGGTATTGGGAGAAACAATTGCACTAGGCAATTAGGACAGATAAACATTGTAAGACACCAATTGAATTTCAAAGAGGGTTTGAACAAAATTCAAATGGAAATTTCACAGTTAAAGGAAATGGATGTTACTCTAATAGACAAGTGGCTAGTGAAGCCCAACTTAAAGTTGCAATCATTCAAGTTTACTAGTAAGGGGATTGAAGATCAACTTCCAGAAACTCAGAGAAAATTATATTTATTTAAAGCAAAGGATCTTCCAGAGCCTCCCAGAAATTTTGTACATCTTCTTGAAAAATGTATTGAATGTATCAGGTCAAAAGAAGGAGATACTTCAGTAAAACAATGAAGTATCATTTTGAAAACTTATATTATTGAGATGATAGGAAAATAAATGATAATCATGCAAACGGTTAGGGTTTTCAATTCTTGTAATTGTTTTCCCCTAAGAATTAGGAGATCACCAACCAACAATCTTCAGGGATCTAGTATAAATATAATTTTAGGATATTGATATCGGGGCTTTTTCTGGGCGCATTGTAACGAATAATTTGAAGATATTTTTGAATTAATACAAATATGGATTGAAGATTCCAGATCTGGTCAAGTTTGAGTTATGTGTTTCTCTGTTGTTCCATATTTTTCATATATCTCTTTAATGAATGCTTAACTACAATTTAGTACAACCCTTACTGTGGTAAACAATTATTCTTGCAATTTAATCATTTAAAGATTTTCCTCTGTATCGTCTATCAGCAAATATAAGACCTGCAAATGTTTTAAATTTCAATATCATATGCTTCATTAAGAGTTTTTCCTGATTATTTTCTTCTCCTGTCAACAAAGCGAGATTCCTCTTTAATTGATGCCTCGCCCTGTTCGACAGCTTTGTGTTTTCTTTTCACTTCATGCATATCCCCTTTTTTCAAAATTTAACTCAGATACCAGAAATGGCTTTGATTTTGTCACACTATTAATTCAAGTTTTTTGGAATTCTTTTTACATGTTTTGAAGCAGAAATAGCAAACTCTTAAAGAAAACACAAGTTTTTACCCTTTCTATCCTTTTCACCCATGACTGTCCCAGTCACAAGACAACCTAATATCGAACCTGGACTATCGGATCAAATGAGAATTGCTTTGAATTTATTTAACACCATCTTACAGACAACAAACAATTGGTTTGAGTTAGAGCGCTCATGGGCAGTTATTGAAAGAGACATTAGCATCCAAGAAAACTGGGAAGCTAGACAGAGATTGTTAAGGAACCAATAATAGCCCTTTTCCTATAACCTACTTTTTTATCCTTAGCCCTCTCTTTCTTTTCAGATGCCTTGATAGTGTACTTTAGAGCCTTAAAGTACAAACTCAGGAACAACATCTTTTTTGCGTCGTTGTCGGGGATCGAATAAACGAAGCATTTCCCTAGGAAGAATGACATTGACACTTTCTATCTTTTATAGTGAAAAAATATCAAAAACCTTATAAGACTACCCTTATCTTTCACTTGGCAAATCCACGATAAATAAATTGCCTTTTAACCGAAAGAATACCAGAAGAAACCCAGACGACAAGCAGACTTCGCCAGTTCCAGATCCAAAAAAAAATTAAAATCAAGAAGATATCTTAAATAGACTGTATCATCGACAAATAGATTTTATCAACCTAAAATTACAGATCCGAACACTAGAGATATTTTTGAAGGATCGAATACCCCACCGTATTACGGGGGATTACCTACCAATAAGATTACAACCTTTGAGCCTAGTTTGGTCTCGCCTGATTTTAAAACTGAGATTTTCCCAATCGTTTCTTTCACCAACAGAGGTAAAAGATACGCGTCACTTCCTCCTTTGATTGATACTTCATCACTTCGCAAAGTTCATTTTCCTATCTCTCAGAAATCCTATGGCCATCCTATTCTTGTCGACACAACTCTTATTGAGTCTCTTTTATATTCACCTTGTGAGTCCGAAGAAACTAGTCCACTTTTCCCTAGTTGCCCTTTCTCAAGTTTCTTGTCTCTCGAAAACCAATTTCCTGAAACCCTTCTTCATAATTTCCAAGAAACAACCTCTAAATCATCAATGGCTACGGCTGGAGGAGGTGCTGCTGGAGGTGGGGCTGGCGGAGGAGGAGAAGGCGGCCAAGTACCACCCCCTAGAATCTTTGCAAAGGTGGCTGCTAGATATGTCCCTTTGATCCTCCCAGTTCCCCCACATGACTTATCTGAAAACTACATGAATAATCTTCTGAAATTCACAGGAGAGGGAGATTTGACCAATTTTTCGATATCCTTGGACTCGAACATGAAGATGTCTATTCGAGACTCTTAGTTCAAACTTTTGAAGGACAGGTAAGAACTTGGTTCCAAGGCCTAGCAGCAGGATCTATACCATCTTATGAGGAACTTGAAAATGCTTTTATTAGACAGTGGGGGGAAAGGAAAGACCATCTCTATTATCTAACTAAATTTGGGGATCTAAGAAAGAAACACTTTGAATCAGTCCTCGAGTTCACTCAGAGGTTCAATAAATTGTATAATAAGATCCCAGCCAAGGTCAAACCCTCCCAACCTGCAGCGAAAGTAACCTTCGTTGGAGATTTCAACCCTGATTTCACCCTGTTATTGAGGGAGAGGAGATCGGTAGACCTCACCAAGATGAAATATGATGCCTTAGAGATTGAGTCAAACATGATGGCATCAGGAAAATTGAAAACCAAATTTGAAATTGGAAATAAAGAAACCAGAAGATATAGAGATCAAGGGGGACCATCTGGATCAGAAAGATCTTTGGAAGACAAAAGAGATGACATGGCAAGAATAATCAAAGAGATCTCAAATAAGATATCAAGAATAGAGCTAGATCAAGCAAAAAATGACCATTTTCCTAGAAAGGATTTCAAAAGGAATCCTAACCCTCAAAATCCACCAAGACAAATTAAGAATGAGGATCAAAAAATCCAAACTCCTTTTAAAAACAAAAGCTTTATAGGGGGAGAAGACGCGGAAGATTTTGAGGAATTAGAAGAAGAAATTAATAATATTGGCGACGACTGCCTACAAATTTTTTTAACAAGGCAAGATTATGAAAAATTTGCAACCACGAAAGATAGATCCCAAAATAACAAAAACAGTGGTATTATTGAAGATTCAGCCTATCAAGAAATTGCAGATGATATAATGGCCAAATGTTAAGCCCTAGTATTGGCTCATTACCACTTAATTGGGGCATATTAGATTAGTAATGTTATTTTATTTATGTCGGCTTTAGGCCATTAAACCTCCTAGTCTCCTATATATACCAAGG
>ML806262.1:184317-196302 GCA_009831015.1 Picea engelmannii | reverse complement strand
CATCTTGTACTTGAACATTTAAGTGGGGTAAAAGGAGGTTGCCCCCTCGAAGAGGCTTATTATCTGAAATTATCTCTTTTTCAAGGCGTTGAGTACTTTTCATGAGGTTTTTCTATGCTATATTGATGTTTGGTTCTTAACACCAAACTCCACCAAAAATACAATCTAAGGCCTAGAACAAGAGCCTCTCAACTCCCCCAATGAAAAAGATTTTTCCGAGGGATGAAACGAACGAGTCAGTTTCAAAAAATGTTGAGAAACAAACTATAAAAACTAGAACCGCTGACACACACCCTACTAAGACAAAGTTAGCAAAAACATCAATCATGAATGCGCAGAAAACGGAGGTCCCTATAATTGAAACTAAACCTCACAACAAAGGAAAACTGAAAAGAAGGGGTTAGAAACCCAAACCATAGAGATCGACAAAACCATAGGAAGTTTTAATCTGGAAAATGAAAAAAATAAAATCAAAATCCTTATACCTCTTGTCGAACTGGAAAAAAATCCAATTTACAGGAAACAAATCGCCAAATTAATCAGTTTTTCAGAAAAGGAAAGTCAGGTCGATGTTATAAATTTAGAAGATGACAAGCCTAACACAATTTTCGGCCCACATTTCGATGGTGCCACAGACATCGTCGCCCCTTTCTATATCACTCTGACTATGCACGATCTCTTACTCCATAATTGCATGTTAGATTCTGGAGCCTCTCGCAATGTAATGCCTAAAGCCATTATGGAGAGACTCGGTCTTGAAATTACCAGACCTTCTGGATATTTATATTGTTTCGATTCAAGAAAGGTTAAGTGTTAGGCATGATAAAGGATTTAGTCGTAAATCTTGCATAGATACCAGCGAAATGCGTTCTAATGGATGTGGTTGTCGTTGATATACCCCCGAAGTATGGTATGCTCTTATCAAGGTCTTGGGGCGCTAAACTTGGAGGATCCCTCCAACTCAACATGATGTATGCCATGATCCCGGTCTTTGGAGGAAAGTTCACATGTTTGTACAGAGAAACCAGGTTAGCATTCATGGTAAGTGACCCACACAACCAAAACAACTACCTTGTTTATATTGTTGATCAAGATTTAGGAAATTGTATTTTATCTATCGATGATTATATTGATGTATGTATACAAGAAAGTTGTACAGAAAATAAAAAAAGAAAAAGAAAAAGTAAAACAGGATGTATATAGCACTGGTGTTTGGAAGATGTTTTTTGATGGTGCCTCATCTTATTTTGGGGTTGGAGCTAGGGTGCTCTTCATGGCACCTAGTGACATATTCGTTATCCCCTTCTCTTATAGATTACAGTGGAACATTGAACATACTAACAATGTATGCGAGTATGAAGCCCTAGTGTTAGGATTGGAAGATGCCAGGAGAATGAAAATTAAAAACTTGGAAGTCTTCGGTGATGTAGAGCTAATCGTGAAACAAGTAAATTGTCAATACCAGGCCAAACATCCTAGGTTAATATCTTATCGGAACTATGTTTGGGATCTGATCGAAAAAAAAATTCCTCTGTCAATGTTCATCATATTCCCAGAACAGAAAATCAACATGCAGATGCGTTAGCCAAAGCAACTTCAACGTTCACACCTCCCACTGCTTTCAAATTAAAATACCATATACTAATGAGACATAGGCCTTCCATACCGAATAACATACAACATTGGCAAGTTTTCGAGGACGATGAATAGCTCCGAAAATTTTTAGAGATAGTAGACGACTTTGCCAAAATGCATGCCGACCAAGAAAACCAGAATGACCCTATTTGGCTCATGCAGGAAGGCGAAGACCCCCAAAAGTTCCAAGACAAAATCGCTAACCATCGGATGCTCGTTTTAAAAAATAATCAGATTCCTTAGAAAGGATTTTCAACCATGATGACATCCCTTTGAAGTCTACCTTACAGCCTCAGCCGGAGGAGGTCGAGGATTGTGATATAGGTACCAAAGAAGATCCTAGGTTGGTGAAATTATCCAAATATCTGTCTCCGAAAATCAAAAGTAAGTATGTTAAGTTTCTTAGACAATATAAAGACATTTTCTCTTGGTCTTATGACGAATTGAGAACTTATGACACTACTATAATGAAACATAAAATTCCTTTAAAACCAGGTGTCGAACCTTTTACACAAAAACTCAGGCAGATTAACCTTATCCTACTACCAGTAAGAGAAAAAGAAGTCAAAAAACTCTTGGATGCTAAAATCATTGTCCCACTGAGGTACTCTGAGTGGGTAGCCAATTTAGTCCCAGTGAGAAAGAAAAACGGTGAGATTATGTTGTGTGTAGATTTTAGAAACCTGAATCAATCATCACTTAAAGACAACTATCCATTACCTAAGATGGATCATGTTTTAGAAAAAGTAGTTGGATCTAACAGAATGTCCATGATTGATGGTTTTTCAGGTTACAATCAGATTGTTGTACACCAAGATGACAAAGAAAAAACTATGTTCGCTACCCCTTGGGGTACTTTAATGTATGACAAAATGCCTTTTGGTTTAATGAATGGAGGGTCAACTTTCCAACGAGCCGTGGATATTGCTTTCATGGGTGAAAGAGATAAGTTCGTCATTATCTATCTTGATGACCTGACTTTTTTCTCTAAATATGATATAGAACATTTAACACACCTCAAACAGACTTTCGAGAAATGTCGCAAATTCGGTTTGTCACTTAATCCCAAGAAATCCCATTTCACAATGCAAGAAGGTAAACTCTTGGGACATATCGTGTCAAGAGATGGAATCAAAATCGATCCCAAAAGGGTCGAGGCGATAGATACCATAAATATTCCTAGAAATGTAAAGGAAATTCAGTCTTTTTTAGGAAAAATAAACTTCTTGAGAAGATTCATCCCTAACTTTGCCAAAATTGTTAAACTGATTACAAGTATGCTTAAAAAGAACAGCGAGGTGAAATGGAAAAACGAAGCCAAAACGTCGTTTCAATGAATCAAGAAAGTAATAAGCGAAGCTCCAGTCCTGGCAAGCCCAAATTACACAAAAGAGTTTTTGATTTTCTCTTTTTCTTCTGAACATACAATCGCAGTTGTATTGTTACAGAAAAATGATGAAGGTTTTGAGCGGCCTATTGCATTTTTTAGCAGAATTCTCAAGGGCGTTGAGCTGAAATATGACATTTTGGAAAAACAAGCTTATGCAATGGTAAAATCTCTCAAGGATTTCAGAACCTACTTATTGCACTCGAAGATCATTGCCTATGTGCCATCAAGTTCTATTAAGGATATCCTGGTACAGCCAGACAGTGACGGAAGAAGAGGCAAGTGGTTGGCTAAGATTCAGGAGTTCGACTTGGAAGTCAAACCAACTAAAATTATCAAAGGCCGGGGTTTGGCCAAATTGTTAGCCGAATCAAATCTAAAAGCACTTGCGATAAATCAGCTACAAGAAAATGAGGAATTTCTAGAAATAGATGAGCTTGACGTCACTCCACCCACAACTGAGATTCAAGACAAGTTCTCAGCTTCATTTTGGTATCGCGATATCGTTTCTTACCTACTGACCCTTCGATGCCCTAGTGAGTTAACCCCATCTAAAACCAAGACACTGAAGTTACACGTTGTAAAATATTGTATCATAGATGGTAAATTGTATTGGAAAGACCCCTTGGGTTTTCTATTGTGTTTCTTAGTCGAGACTGAAATAGAAAGGGTTATATACAAATTCCACGAGGGAGTGTGCGGTGGGCACCATGCTTGGCAGGAAACAGCTTATAAAATCTTGAGAGATGGGTATTACTAGCCTAAATTATTCACAGATGTAAACACTAAAGTTCAAACTTGTACTCCTTGTCAGATGTTTACAGGCAAACAAAAAGTCCCAGCCTTGCCTCTAGTTCTGGTTAAAACCAAAGCTCCATTTCAACAATGGGGTCTTGATTTCATTGGAGAAATTCACCCACATTCCAGAACACAACACAAGTGGATTCTAACTGTAACAAACTATTTCACTAAATGGTTGGAAGCCATTCCCACAAGAAATGAAACTGACTCAGTAGTAATCAATTTTCTAGAGGAAAATATTTTATCCAGGTTTGGTTGTCCCCGAAAGATAGTCACTGATAATGCCCAAGCATTTAAGTCGATGGCCATGGTAAGATTCTTCCAAAAATACAACATCATATTAGGACACTCAACAGCTTACTATCCGTAGGGTAATGGTCTAGTTGAATCGTCTAATTAGAGTCTGATTACTGTGATAAAAAAAGGTTTTGATTGAAAACAAAAAAGCATGGCATATCTATTTAAAATATGCTCTGTGGGCTAACAGGATAAGTACCAAATGATCAATTGGGATTTCCCTTTTTTAGATGGTATATGGCACCGACGTCGTTTTACCAATAAATCTTTCTCTACCCATGATGAAACTTTGGCAAGATTCAAATGAAGAACCCAACGGCGTTACCAAGAGGATAAACCAGTTGGTTGAAGTTCAACAAAATCGGGCTGAAGTGAATGAAAGGTTACAGAGATATTAGGATAACATAAAGTCCTTATTCGATCGAAAAGCTAAAGATATATATTTTCTCCCTAGTGATCTGGTCTTGAAATGGGAATCCAAGAGAGAAGACACTAGTAAACATGGCAAGTTTGATCCAATATGGTCCGACCCATATAAGATTTCGTCTTCGAAGGGAAAAAAAGTTTTTTTATTAGAAAATTTTGATGGAAACATTCTCAACGCCCCTCTAAATGGGAGACACCTCAAACACTTCATGCACTAATGTGTTTATGAACTCTCATTGTAAATACCAATTTGTTTTCATGCTTACTATATAATTTCATTTCCTCGGTAAGTTTTTCCACCAAAAAAAAAATAAAAATAGATATATATATTCATGAGATTTCCTGACAATCAGCATGTTGACTTATTTTGCAGAAAAGTTGTTGACCAACCAAGAGACTAGAGATGCTAAAAAGGCGGTAGGCACAGATAAGTATATTAATTGTCTTCCGATGAAAAGGTAAGAAATTAACATCCTTTTGGCCAACAAACTAGGAGTTACCAAGGTATGAGATTCTGCTCTGAAAATTCAAGCTAAATTACCCTAAGAGATAGGAATAAATAAATCACTAGTTCAATTGATGTTGATGTTATCACTAAAAAAAAAAAAAACTTTAAGAACGGTCATGTGTGATGTAGTCCTTCTGAAGCCCTTTAATTTCCCCTTAAGCATGGTGAATCCCCCTTCTCACCTGACCCTGAATGTTTATCATGAGTTATTTGAGAAAAGAAAGGTTTCACTTTGGTTCTGAAAATTCTCAATCAAACCTTCAAAAACGAGAATAGGTTGAGTTTATTGTTCTTTAACTTTAGTTGAACCAGAAGTATTCCTAGGTTAATCCTAACCTTATTAGCTCTCATAATAGGAATAAACCAATTCATTTTGCTCAAGGAAATCCCTTAAAAATATGTCAAGAAGTTTCCCTCAAGAATTTCCCTGAAGCCAATGATGTTTGAAGGCAAGAGAGAGGATTAGTCCAGATCCATTTAAGTGAGTTGGCAGGCCTCTGTTCTTAAAAATTTCAAGCGGATATCTTCCCGAGTATATTACATAATGATCGATTTCTCCCACTTCATATTAAAAGAAAAGATATACAGACAGATGGTGAAAGGAAATTCAATATTGATTGCCCCCATCTAGTCCAAAAAGATGAAGAAAGGAAATTCATTATATTGATTGCCCTCATCTCATCCTTTAAATGCTAGAAAACAATGAAGTGGTGAAAGGAAATTAGATATGGGAAGTCGGATAACTTCACCGGGGTATTGAACAGGCTCATTGGCAGTGAAGCAATATCTTCATATCTTATAAGGTTGTTATACATGAATTACAAGATGCTCTGGTAACTTTTCTTCTCTCAGCTAGATTCACATTATAAGTTTTTGGGATCCCCTAATTTGACACCTTTAAATTTACTTTACCTTGATGCAAACGAAATCAGATGAAACCTGGTAGAATGGTTAATTTGGTTTTGATTATCTTATACAGATCTGAGGTCAGTTTCAGAAAAGGAAATCTATTGACAACCTAACTCGAGAAAATTGGATGTTTTATTTTTGAAAAAATTTCAAAATCAAATGCAGAGATCCTAAAGTCTTGTCCCATTTTCCCTCCTGGTCTGTTTCAAAAAGCTGAATTATTGACCCGATTTACCCAATGAAGGCACTTGGTCTACATGTTCTTCTCGTCCCACAAGGAAACGAGATCCCTAGATTGAGCCTAATGTTGACACGAAGTTTAATGTTTTACCCTTTAAACCTGAAGCGTCGCTTTAGGTTAGTCATGGAGCTGCCCTTAATCTTAAAAAGAGTCAAAAATATTTCAACTTTTCGAGTTTCAGAATTCGGCCTTTCACAAAGCATGTTTTCCTAACTAACCACTCCAGACTCCCAGTGTCGAAATCCTGAAAAGGATTTATTTTAAAGTAATAATAAAAAAAGGAAAAAGTAGGTGCTATAAGTCCCAACGCACGTTACACAAAGTATCCTCTACTTTTGATTAGTTAAACTCTTAAACACAATCAACAACTTAATCTTTCACGTTTCGGGTTTCTTTGTATCAAAGTGTTGTCAAAGCACTAGCTATGAACTCTCGGTCCCCGATTTTCTGAAAGGAAGAAGTTAATTACTAATCTTAAATGATTAAAGCATTAATATAAGTGATCAGCGTCTAAACTAATCCCATCGCGATTTTGTGATTCGGGGTTTGCTTATGACATACCTCATGGGTATACGATCCCCGAAATGCCAAAATGTGAAATCGCGATTTTTTTTAATAAGACGATTTCAAGTTAATTTAAAATGGGATTAATAAGGAAAAAACAACTTTTCACATTTCGCATTTCAGGATTTAGTGAAAGCAGTCCTTTTAAAGCTCCAGTTTGAAATCGTCGATACACGGTAATATTTACAATGGGTGAATAGAGATATTTTTGACTTAATTGCGTATCTTTGGGCATATCTTCCCCATTAACACATTAAAGTTTTACCACCTGTCTCAGTACGCCCGTTGTAAGAAGAGTTAAAGGTTAATAGAGGATTGGTTTATTTTTTCGAATTTCATTTTATCGTTTGAATTCAGAAGTGAATTGCATTCAGCAAGCTTACACATTTTTCTCTACGACAGGAATTCATCCTAAACATGAACATTATGGCACCTAGAAAGGCACCTAAGAAAAGTGAAGAAGAAGATGAAAGCTCCAACCTAGAAGGAGATGCCATGTCAGATACTACACCGCATGCCATTGATTCCATCAAATCCTGGAGGAAAATTTTTGAAACCCTAGACTACGAAATCAAGAATTTTCCCAATGATTATGAAAACAAACTCCAGGACATAGCAAATTCTGAACTTCACAAAGTGGCTACGCGCCCACAACTCATGACATACAACAATATGATTAGTTGGGATTTAGAGAGGACAGATGTGCAGACAAGAAGCATTTTGGACAGTCAAGGGGTTGTCGTCGGCTCTTTCAGACCGGAGCATATACAGGTAATGTACAAATTGTCTCCCAATTCTAAACATATTTATAAAAAAGAATTCGTAAGTGAATTTCAAAGGAAAGAATGCACAGAGGCAGATCAAACATACCCCAACATAATCAGAGACCGGTGGAGACACCCACCAAAATTCAGGGCCGATATCCTAAACGTTTATGCCACAGCCTCTTTGAATGAGTACATGGTTTATGTGGCAATGATGTTATGTAGACTTTTCGGAAAGAAAAGTCCTACCCATTTTCCTGCAGAATGGGTGCCCCTTTTACATGAAACGGTTGAAGGCTATAGCTTCAATTGAAACAAAATCCTATCATACAACCTAGCTAAGGAGGTTATGGAGTACCAAACCGCAAGGTCTAGTGGTAGACCATTAGCTTTTTACATGTCGTCATATATCATGGACACTATATGTTTCACGACTCCTTTCCCTTTGATGAATTGGAGTTGGAACCCAACCTGCACTAAACCGATTCATGAATATCATTCTAAGTTGTGGGAAGAAAATGTTAAGGATTCTTTTAACGAAATTTGTCATTTTGTGGTGATACCAGTGCATCAGATGATGTATGGATATGCACCCCACCATATATCAGAGTCGTTCATAGGAAATCTCAAGGCGGTTGTCGACTGGTTTACTAAGGAGAATTTCTCCTATATCAGGGTTTTCGGATGTTCTATCCCTCCTCATGCACTTCCCAAATTCCTCCCTGACAGACTGGTGTGTAGGGAGGTAGATCATCAGATAATAACAAGTGGTATTGGGATAGAGCTAAGGACAGCTCAAAAGAAATTTTGGCCAATCTTTCCCGTATAGATTGGAAGGTTTTCACTACTCAACCTGGGTCATTCGAAAGTTGAAGTTGTAGCTCTTGAGGAGGTCAAGTTGGTGAATCTCGAACACAGGAAACACGACCCTTATCAAACAGTGGGGAGCCACATGGCTCACTATGGAATGAAAGCGTTTGAACATGAGGAATCCCCTCGCAATGACATTTTCAAAAGGGTCAAAACCTACGAAGAGGTGTTAGGCAGGGTACAGACGTTATCATCTGACCTGCAAACCAGCCTTCCAGAGACATAGACAAAGTAGTTTTCCCAAGGTATTGCAGGTCGAAGCAACAACGTCCCATCTAGAACAAGAAAACATTCCCCCAGGATTCGGACAGAAAGAATAGAATAAAGCAAACACCGAAGAAAACCCACAGGAGGTCAAAGGATCTTCACAAAACAAAGAAGTCCCACGGACAAAGAATCCAGGAGCAGAAACAGAAAAAGGGTCAGAGACACCTACTGAGTCCAGTCAATCTCCCCCCCCCCCTACGTCATATACTCTTCATATTGTTACTCCCAAGACAACAGGTGAAACAAAATCCACAGAGTTGGGAAACCCCATCACTTCCTTGACCCCTTTACAATGTACTTTTGGTTTCTCTCAGGTAGGAGTCATATATGCTAGCGACCTGAACCCTATCTCCAGAGATGAAACTCCTCCCTCTTATTACTTCTTTAGGAAAAAGAGGAAGGTTGTATTAAAACAGGAGATGTATATGAGAGAAGGTGGTATGGTAAAGAAACACAAGGTGTTGGTGGATGGGAAAAACTTGGAAGAGGGATATTTCGCTACAGAGGTGATGGGATTCATGGGAGCGCTGGAAACAGTAAATCTATTCACTGTTAGCAATATGAGAACAAGGTTGGAACAGAGTAACCGCAGGATAACCCAGTTACAAGATCAACTAAAAGATACCGAGAAAAGTATCAAAGTAGAAATAAATAAAGGTCTAGAGCAGGCCAGAGCTGCTGACAAGCAAGAAATTAAATCGCTTAAGTCAAGTCTAGACGAGATGAACGAAAAGATGCAGACTAGCCAAATACATGTTATTTGGCAAGAAGAATTGGTAAGACAACTACAGGATAAATTGAATTCAATAAAAGGCCAGGTTATTGACCTGAAATTTTTTCAGGACCAATCACTAGAAATACATGCGAAAGTAGAAGCTGAGCAACAGAAAGTAATCTCCCAAGTAGAGATTATTCAAAATTATTTTCAGGAAACAAGCAATGCTTTTGATAATGTTATTTTTAAAGAAAAATAAGCTAAAGCAGCGAGGGCCACTTTCCAAAAGGAAGTTGTATGTTTTGAAAATGAAGAAGTATCGAAAATTCTAAAGCTTTATGTCACAGAGTAGATTAGAGGCGATATCATGCTCAATGTATGGGAAAACAACATAGCAGAATATAAGAAAATAGTCAAAGAAATCAAAGACGATTGTGAAAGGATCTTTGATTTATTGGCAAGGAATCATTAGGTATTGGGAGAGACAATTGCACTGGGCAATTAGGACAGATAAACATTGTAAGACACCAGTTGAATTTCAAAGAGGGTTTGAACAAATTTCAAATGGAAATTTCACAGTTAAAGGAAATGGATTTTACTCTAATAGACAGGTGGCTAGTGAAGCCCAACTTAAAGTTTCAATCATTTAAGTTTACTGGTAAGGGGATTGAATATTGGCTTTCAGAAACTCAGAGAAAATTATATTTATTTGAAGCAAAGGATCTTCCAGAGCCTCCCAGAAATTGTGTACATATTCTTGAAAAATGTATTGAATGTATCAGGTCAAAAGAAGGAGATACTTCAGTAAAACAATGAAGTATCATTTTGACAACTTATATTATTGAGATGATAGGAAAATAAATGATAATCATGCAAACGGTTAGGGTTTTCAATTCTTGTAACTATTTGCCCCTAAGAATTAGGAGATCACCAACCAACAATCTTTAGGGATCTAGTATAAATATAATTTCATGATACTGATCTCAAGGGTTTTTCTGGGTGCATTGTAATGAAGAATTTGAAGATATTTTTGAATTAATACAAATACAGATTGAAGATTCTAGATCTGGTCAAGTTTGAGTTATGTGTTTCTCTGTTGTTCCATATTTTTCATATATCTCTTTAATGAATTCTTAACTACAATTTAGTACAACCCCTACTGTGGTAAACAATTATTCTTGCAATTTAATAATTTACATCTTTTCCTCTGTATCGTCTATCAGCAGATATAAGACCTGCAAATGTTTTAAATTTCAATATCATATGCTTCATTAAGAGTTTTTCCTGATTATTTTCTTCGGACCTGTCAACAAAGCGAGATTCCTCTTTAATTGATGCCTCGCCCTGTTTGGCAGCTTTGTGTTTTCTTTTCACTTCATGCATATCCCCTTTTTTCAAAATTTAACTCAGATACCAGAAATGGCCTTTGATTTCATCATACTATTAATTCAAGTTTTTTGGAATTCTTTTTACATGTTTTGAAGCAGAAATAGCAAACTCTTAAAGAAAACACAATTTTTTACCCTTTCTATCCTTTTCACCCATGACTGTCCTAGTCACAAGACAACCTAATATTGAACCTAGACTATCAGATCAAATGAACATTTCTTTGAATTTATTTAACACCATCTTACAGACAACAAACAACCGGGTTGAGTTAGAGCGCTCATGGGAAGTTATTGAAAGAGACATTAGCATCCAGGAAAACTAGGAAGCTAGACAGAGACTGTTAAGGAACCAACAATAGCCCTTTTCCTATAACCTACCTTTTTATCCTTATCCCTCTATTTCTTTTTGGATTCCTTGATGGTGTACTTTAGAGCCTTAAAGTACAAACTCAGGAACAACACTTCCCAAACTTTCTTTTGAGAATTTATTCACGTATCGATGATGATTTTGGCTCAAATGAAGGAAAAAAAAGGTTCATAATATGAAATGGTCAATTCTTCAAATTCCAACTCATTCCATATCATTGCAAGTCCTTCAACTTCTCCTCCATTGTTTAAAGTAAGTCTAGATTTTATTTATAATTCATTTATCTCATTGAATTTATGTTATGTATGCACATGCATTTGAATAATTATTCATTGAATTTTGCAGGATCATGATTCAACATCAACTTCAAATGCATAAGATATTATACCCGTCCAAAAATGTCACAACCTATTATCAAGAGAAAGATATCGCAGGCAGATGTTTGATGAATATGGACAGATGCTTTACCATGTCAATTGTGACACGCCATCTTCCAGCAACTAGCCTAGATCAACATTATTACATCGTGATTTGGATCTCTTTTCTGACACCATAGTAGTATGTGGTTGTTCAAAATGTAAAGGGTTGTGTTAACTACCAAAAACGCACCAGCATTTTTGAAGGAAATATGCCTACCCTTGTAGGGAAATTTTGATTAGCTTCCCTAGCTCCAAATCAAAATCTTATTGTACCATTGGAAATATTACGATCTGTAGATGTCGATCGACTATTGGAACGTGCAAAACGGATATTTTATGGCTGAGAAAATTGATTTTTCCCAAAGGTAGTTTTTTCTGAAAATTCTGACTTTCGGTGGTTAAATTACCCAGGAACTGTTCCAGTCAA
>ML806262.1:148352-176181 GCA_009831015.1 Picea engelmannii | reverse complement strand
GTCTCTAAATCGTTTCTTAGACCCTGCTTTGCACTGGTTTAGTAACAATTTGTTCTCCACCCACTTTAAAGCAACTTGCTGATTAATCAATCCTTGAGAGCACTGTCTATTTGTTTATCATTTTCACGTTTGAATGCTATAAGTTGTATTGAGTTGTCCCATTGATCCACATTTACAAAATACAAAAACATTCGTTTCTTAAGTTACCGAGCACCTCTGGTCTGCAACCACAGAGGGTTTCTTGGAGTGATAACAGGTTGAAGGAGAACCCTCAATGTGTCACATTGTCCCATTATATTAATGATGAACTACCCAAAGTTGACAGCTTATTACCTCCCACTACCATAAAAAATTCAATAGGTGTTATAGAAAATATATGCAAGAACACTTCCATATGCTCATTTTTTGATTAGTTGGAAGTCAGATCAACTAATTTTAGTCCTAAATAGACCAACCCATTTCCTTCTGTTGAGTCAATGGAGAGTTCTAGTGAGCCAAAGTATGATATCAATACTACCCAAAACATCTCTACTATGAGATCCAAAAAGTTGTATGAGCTGAGAGCAAAAATCTCCAAGTACACATCAAAGTCAATTCAATTGTTGGAAGGTAGTGATGAATTCCCTCCTCCTATACATCTCAAAGTATATATCAAACCTATTATAATCGAGTTTTGTATGGTGCTTGGTCGTATTCCATGCATGTGCTCGATGTTGGAATTGAATTCTCTTTTGTGGTAATAGTTATATGATTGTCAAGTCTAACATAGATGTTGCAAATCTTGGGTTGTTCATCCACTCACATGTACCTATTCCTCCCAAACAATCACCAGCACTTATGCTATTATGTGCTCCTCTTTATAGTCAGTATGATTATTTAAATATTGTTAAATAGAAACATAGCATTTCCATGAATATTTTGTGCATGAATGGTTATGCTTTTCAAAACTTTAACAGGAAAAACTTGTTATATATCAATGGTCATACACGAAATCATGGGAACATGGTTCATATATAGTTGTAGGTCCTCATTATTTAGTGCAAATTGTTCCTTTGAGGAACACTCCAATGACAAACAGTTTTTTATGAAAAGGAAGACATTCAAATTTTTTGTTGTGCATGCAATACGCAGTTTGTCTCCTGGTGACAAGTTGTTAATAAACTATAACTTTCATAGACCACCAACCGCTCGTCAAAAAGCTTTGCATTGGGTATACCTTTGGGGTGTAAGAAAAAGATGATTGAGTAATTGTGTTTTTTTATTTTCAATGGAACTAATGTGAATGTATTGTTTGACTTGACATTTAATTTATAAAGTGGTTGGTTGCATCTTGATTATTGAGAAAAAAAATTGCATGCTTCTAATAAATGTTTGGTATAATGTTTGAACATACTAAATGCATTGTGTTACTAATGTTATTAATGTAATGTTCAATATTTTTACAATCGGTATTATAATGATAAGTGACTTGTCTGCCATCTACAATTGCACCCCACTATGATGTCAAATAAAGATCTTGTTATTAAACTATCACAACTCAGAGAGAAATCCTACCAAGCATGGTTGAATCAACCACCTATTCAATTGCCACAACATCCTAAGTAATCAATTCAAAACCTCTACAGTAGCACTAGTTCTTCATGTGTTGGAGATGGAGGTAATGATATGGAGGTTAGTATGGATGATTTCTTATGAGATACCCAAGACATGGAGGGAATGTTGTTACATGCATTCCAGGAAAATGAACTAGGGAATGACACTGATATCGTCGATACCTTCTTCAAAAGCCTAGAATCTACTTCCACCACTCCTCTCTTTCGATAGGGGTAGAGATATACCCAACGAGGGACAACAATGTTACTATAGAGCTCGAAAGTAATGTATGGTATGTCAGACGCATGTTTCTCAACGCTTTTGAAGTAACTAACCATTAAGTCCCCTAGTTTTTAAAGGAATCTTGTCACTCAATGAAGGAAGAAAATGGTTGATTTTTGGCATGCTTAATGACAATGTACATTTATATTGCCCACTAATTGCAAGTTACTCAAAGATAAGGTACTTTCGAGTAATAATGTCTTGCATAATAGTTGCATAGAGGCAAATAAAATGTTGAAAATGTTGGGAGTTGAGTACATATCATACCATGCATGTATGAATGATTGTATTATATTCTATACATATATGAATATGCGGACAAAGAGATATGTCCAAAATGTGGGCATGACAGGCACCAGAAATTTATAAAAAAAAAGGGTAAGGCACATGATCCTCCTCATAAGCTATCGAGTCACATGCCTATAATTCCAAGGATTCAAAGGCTCTTTCATTACAAACAAATAGTCATGTTGCAAGGATGGCATGTCTCACATAAAAGTGAGCCAAGAGGTATGTGAATCCCAGTAGATTCAATAGCCATGGAGCATATAGAAGATACATGGCCCAATAAATTGAAGTATGAAGTAGAGAGCTTATGATGAGCATATCTATGAATGGAGTTAACATGCACTCCCTCCAAAACACCAACTATTATGTTTGGCCAGTGGTAGTGATCAATAACAATATCCCCCCATGGTTTTCTGTGAAGAATGAACATCTTATGTTGGCTCTTATAATCTAGGGTAGAATACAAGTGAAGGGAATGGATCATCGAACCATTGATATATGAATTTAAGCAATTATGGAAAGGGATACATATATATATATGATATATCAAGACCCATCCTAATGGAGATGTATTTTGTGTTGTATGGAATATGTGCATACACCCCGCATGATTATCCAAGACTAGGAGTTGTCTTTGGTAAGTATGTTGATTGATTTGTTAATATATATGATGTTATTTGGCATACTTAATTTAGTGCAACTATATTTTTGACATTAACGTGCTATGTATACAATAACATCATAGGTCTTGTAACAAAAAGGTATCATGGATGTAAATGTTATTGACCTTCTATAAAGGCTAGGTGGTCTAACCACTTACGAAATCCAGTGTACGATAGCTCAAGGGTATTCCTCCGAGAAGACCACCCTTATAGAAGAGTTGCATATACTTTCAATGGTAAACCAAAGATAAATCAAAGACTTGAAATAATGACACCAACAAATTGGATTAGGGCATACGACACGGATATTGAACCTATGTTAAATGATCCTAAATTTTTTGACACCTATATTGAGAAAATTCCCATTGGAATGAAAAGGAAATCTGTATTTTATGAGCTTCCATATTGGGAACATCTTAAGATTACCCACTTAAAATATCCCATGCACATATTCAAAAATGTGTCATCTTCTTTATGGAAGTACATATCATCGAATAAAAGTGACACATTAGTTGTTATGAGAGATATTATTTATTTGAATACTAAAAAGAGATGATGTTCAAGAAAACAAAGTAGATGAGAGGTTGGTCCCTCTTGGTCTTTTAAAGAAGGTGATGTCCCATGGATTTTGAAGAAAGATTGTTTTTCTATGGTGAAGGTTGTTATATTGGGTGTGAAGGAACCTTCTTTATATGGGTTGACTCTATGATGTTGCTTCACTATAGAAGGGCATTTGTTGAGGTTGAAAGCATGTGACCATATGAACCTTCTAATGGTATGTATGTCGAATACATGATTATTCTTCTATAATGTTGGTAAAAATATATTATGCACTCACAGTTTTATGGAAATTAACGATGTGTGTGTGTATTTTATAGTGTCATTATCCTTTGCTTGTGTGTGGTTGTGTGAACCATGACTTCCCTCAGGACTTGTGATGTGTCATATTAAAATTATATATGTTTGTATATTGGATCACATCAAAGGAGATTCATATGGCTAGTATTCCACAGTGGCGTCAAGAGATAGCTAAGATTGTTTGTTTAAGAAGGAACTTCCCATGAGTTTTATGGACTTGTAAGTCCATCTTCTAATTCACCTACCTCATGATATTGAATTAGATGGAGTGCTCTAATGTCGTTGGATGTTCTTCTTAGAGGGGTACATGAAAAAATTGAAGGGGTTTGTTCGACAAAGGGAAAAACCAGAGGGCTCTATGGCAGAGGGGTACATAGTATATGAGTCATTCTATTATTCCAATGAGTACATCAAGTAAATTGACGAGACACCAGGAGAAATGGTTTGGAATGACCAATAGGATGAAGACAAAAGGGAAGGGGAGCTACTCCAAACGAATGGAAAAATGTGCATGATAAAGAATAAGTCACTTATATTTTGTCAAATTTGCGCAAAGAAACTATTTACACTGAAGTTGATAATGTATACTTGATCTCATACTATTCATTTTAGATTAATGTATACATCAACGAATTTAGAAATTGATATCATCTATGAATTCATTATTTACAGTGATAAGAAAAATTTTAGATGGTTGAATGGTAGAAACATGTCTTATCCTGATCATTTAAAACAACATGCAAAAAATATGTCCTTGTTAGAAATAATAGGTGTGCTTGTTTAACCATAGACAATATAGCAATATTGTCACCCAACCATAGGCTAAAGCCACCCCCGAGCACCTTAACCTTCATAGAGAGAATAATTCTGGAAGCAGACCCTAGGTCCAAAATTCAATCAAGGTAGTGTAACACTCTCCAAATCTAGCGTACCAAGCAGAAAGTCCAAACCATAATGAAGAGAAAGTCCAAGCCTAAAACTGAAAATACAAGTTGCAGTAGCTGCAGCTGCAACTACTCTCCATACTTGTGCACTTACTAATTTTATGCAGTGTGAACTAAATTTCTGCAGTTGTGAGTTGTGTGTGTCCAAATGAGTTCTGGCATCTTGTATTTATACTGCTCTTCCTTAACCATCTGGGTTGACTTCTCTTCCTAGAGGATAAAAACTCAATACTAATTATTTTCTTTAGTCGACTTGTCTTCTAGGGTTATGTCCAATGCTTTAGGGTTTCTTCTTGCTTTTCGGAATATTCTATTCTTGTCAATGTTACACGTGGAGGTTTAATACGTCTCGCAACTACCATAATATCAACACTCCCTCCTAGCTAGGGAGGTATTTAAAGGTAATGGTCTTGAGAACAAACATACCATTCAACGGGTAACATCATCATAGCCACACATGATATCTCATAATCAAAGCACGAGCACCATCATCATTATCAGTATCATCTGATAGCATCAATTGTATCATCTCTCAAAGTCATGCACCATCTGAGTAATCAGGCATGATGTTGGATACTTCACTCACTCCACAGAGTGATGCAAGAATCATTCTTCTAATCGAGACATATGTCCTAGAAGAATAATTATTCCAACAGATGTTGTAAGCCACACCATGGGATACGAGGACTATTCTTCTAATCCAGACATATGTCCTAGAAGAATAAATTCCCTGGACCATTTTCCGCCTGGAGAATGTCTTTCCACCGACACACTGACTATCCATCTAGTTGATAATCATTTCCAACACTATTGATAGTCTTCATGGCAATCAGAACAATGTCATTCAATAGAACACAATTGTGTTTATCCATAATAGTACACAACTACTATCGAGTGGTACACAACCACACCAAGTAGCACACGGCTACTTAATTAGTGATGCATATTCACAACCAGTGGAACATATACACCACAGTAGCATACATCTACTATCCAGAGACATACAGTCTCCACGGCAATCATATCATCTGATATCAATCTGCATAAAATAATATCATGATATAAACTGAGTTATCTAGGCCATTCTTCCACTCACATATGTGAGATCTAGAAGAGAATTTTCCCTTAGAAAATAAAACATCATCCATGGGCTATCTGGACTATTCTTCTCAAGCACAGAAGAATAATTGTCCCTGATTTTTGAGCCTGGACCATTCACCTAACTCGGCCATTCCTCTGGCACTAATCATAGTGCAACCTCGAGAGAATGAGTCTTCCCTAGGGAATGCTTGTCCCTAATTGTTGAACCTGGAACATTCACCTAACTAGGCCAATCCTCCGGCACTAATCATAGTGAAACCTAGAGCGAATGAGTCTTCCCTAGAGAATGATTTTCCGAACCATTTCCTAATGGAAATGATTGTCTTGAACCAACCTCCAAAATGGACCATTCTTCGAAACTACTAACAACTGTGAACTTCGAAAGAATGACTACTCGACGAGGCGAACCATTCTACTTGACCACTACTTAGAGTGACTTCCAAGAAGAAT
This sequence comes from Picea engelmannii, assembly GCA_009831015.1. NCBI lineage: Eukaryota > Viridiplantae > Streptophyta > Pinopsida > Pinales > Pinaceae > Picea > Picea engelmannii. Next base: position 170,003 of record ML806262.1, on the reverse strand, counting down.
GATTTTCCTAGACCATTCCCCCACACTGGCTACAAGAGGAATCATTGTCTATGGTACTGTTGACGATTAAAATCATAACGATGGGTTTCGCTCGCAAATTATTGCTAAAGAATTATTATTTAACTATGCTAATAATATAATACTAGTAGGTGGGACCCCCTTGTAGACTAGAGGTGCAAGGATAGACATATTATGCATGTTTTGTTGTTGTTTTGATGTTGCCTACATAGTCCTACCTTTTTTATGATGCAGTCTTAGTTTCATTTGGCGTGATGATAGGTGGATAATGCATTATTGTGGAATGTTTTTTGCGGCACAGAACAGTTTTATGGTTATGAGGAGCATGTTATTTACAATTGCTATGTTATAACCTTGTTACTAATTCTTGTGATCGATTACCTAGCCACATATATGCAAGGGATATTTTAACGGTAGCATGATCAAAACAAAGAAAAAAAGATTATGAAAAGATCCTAAAGTGTAACAAAAGGAAAGAAATTATGTATTTGAGCTATAATAAAGGACTATATGCAAGTTTTGAATGAAAGAGTTAAGGGATACTAGTGTTAGTCCTAACTATTATGCTATTTGTTTGGTTAATGGACTATGTGAATTTCAATGGAGGCGCATATAGCATGGTTAATATGTATTATTGCTTGGATTTATGGCAAGGGTTAACATGTAAACTATATTGGGTGGCGCACTATGCAATGGATATCATCTTAGATCTCATGATAGTTTGGCATTGAATACGCATTGGTTATATGGTTTGATTATTTATGAATGTGATGCTTATTGGGCTATCTCGTACTTCGAATTGAATGAGGCCAGGTGATGGAAGCGACGTGCATTTACTGCACATCACTCCATACTTTCTGTATCGCTCGTCACCCTAGCATTGCTCCATTGTTGCAATTTCTCTCTGTTGGTTATGAAGTTCCGAATTTCTAGGCTCTTTGAAGAGGGAAAGCTCAGCCAACTTGCCATTTAAACGTTTTTTCCACAGGTATGATTATTTTCTCTCCATCCATGATGTATTCTCTATTGTATGAACCAAATGATGGCTCAGCAATGCTTGCATTCTGTGTGTTCTTTAGAATTTTGATTGTGTATAAATGTGCTATGGCTCTCTATTATGACTATAAAATGTTTGGAATTGCAAGCAAAGGAATGGGTATTTTTAAGTTGTGTATTGGTTGTTTGCTCGGTCAGTGTAGTTTTATGATGATTTTATGTGGAATAATAAGTAAACAGTGGTGAAATATGGCTCTGCGTTGATGGTTGAGGGTTTTTGTTTTGTGTATCATTGTCGGTTAACTCATTTCCTCTCAGTTGCGGTGGTAACCCTTACCTAGTCGCATAGAAATTGCCAACAATTGTTGTGTTATTTTCTTCAAACCCCAAGTCGTGGTTGATGGCCCATTCTTACTATCTTTTCACTGAAGTGTCCCAAGATCTAGTCTGGGTTGGCCCCTAATGTTAATATAGGCCTTTGTGGTTTTCGATTGATACAAGTTGTATCTTGGCGTTCTGTCCAAAGGACATGTGTGTCCTCACTGGTGTTGTTGTCAAGTTGTTCGGCTCTTAAGGGTTGGAAAAAGATGTTATATCTCTATTTTTTTTAATACCCACCATTGTTAAGTTAACCCTCGTCTCTTCTCTGCAAGTGTTAGACGCACCTGTGTGCACTAGGTTATTTTATTGTCTTTGCTCTCCTCGGGCATTAACTATTGGTTATGTCCAAGACTTGGAGTAATAAGTCGAGGGACTATGTGGCTCATTGTTGTTCGTTTCAAAATTGTTTTTGGGCTTATGGTTGTAAATCGATGGTGAAATCGATATAAGGCTCGGAAGACCCTCAACTCTCTGTGTTTTTGTTTAAAAGAGGAATGGGCTCTTGTTGCCTCCCTACATTTGATTTTGGCAAATCCCGATTTGGACTCTAACTGTCTTTTCTCTCCTCAGGCACCTTTTGGGGTTGTCAAGTATTGGTCCTTAGTTAAATGATTATGGAAGTCTTTAAGACACATGTTCTTTCGTCGAGTCTTTGTCTAGTCCTTCTATGATAAAGTTGCTTGAACAAATAAAAATGGAAATGAGCAGTTGCATACATTCGAGGGTTGTCTTCCTACTCGTTATCGTTTCACTCACTGTTTTTTATCCAGCGTGATCTTGATTGCATAAGAAGACACCTGTGTATGAATTTTACTGATCCCGATCAGGGTTCTGGCAAGTTTAAAAATGATGCATGTGTGGCAATCGAGTTATGTTCGCTCATATATGATTGGTTATATTGGAACATCACGTAGACTATCAATTGTTAAAAAAGGAAATTATGCCCACGGAGATAAGGCTCGGGGTTTATGTTTGGGTTGACTATTGTTTTCATTTCAATATTTTGTCGATTGATATGATGAATACCTGTGCTTTGAAGCCTATCCATGTTTTGGAAAGAGACCTGTTTTTTTTTAATGGGGCTCGATTGTTGATTGATAAATAGTGGATGTTGATTGTTATCGTGGTGCATTATGGATTATCAGGGATAGATGTTGAGCATATTGATGTGCATGTTTTGATTATTATTATTTTTTTTAAAGAAGAAGGGATCAGCATTTTATTAAACAGTATTGTTGAATGGAAAAAGCTTGTATAAGTTATGATTACACAGACTGTCATAAATTAAAGAATTTTGGGAAATTTAATTATTGAAACAACAAGCAGTTTTGATACAATGGAGGAACAATGAATGTTGATGATTTTGGATTGATTTTAATACAAATTTATGATTGTTTATTATTTATTTTATTTTATGAACAATATCCATTAAATTCCCTGTCATTTTCTCACTTTTTCGCTCAATACAAATCCCCTCAAAATCCCAGATTCATTTTGCACGCCTCGTTCTTAAAATTAAATTAAAAAACTTTGTATTATAGTGATTAAGAAATAACACAGAGATGGATCACAGCTAATATGATTTTGTTATTGTTGCACATTCGATTGTTTAATGAATTGTTGAGCAGTAATCATATTCTTACTCCCTTTCATTTTCTCAATTTTCCGCTCAATACAACCCCCTTATATCCCAGAACCCTTTATTGTATTCTTGCCTCTGGATCTATGCCCCTTTCTCATTTTAACGCTTACGATTACAAGGCTGCCAGACCTATGACTTTACAATATTCATCTTACTAAAAATATAAACAATCAAATGAACATGCAGCTGCAATTTCCCTAACTCTACCTTCTTATCAGTTGCTCAGTTTTCTTTTGGCATTCCCTTCCCCCATTTTGGGGGTATTCTAGTATGTTGTGTGCAGCGCAATTGTGTTCTAGGATAGCATGCCAATGGGGTCATTCTTGCGATTCTGATATATGCTTGGTTGGGTTTTATTTGATATCACGCATGAATAATTGCACTCTGAAATTTAATGCTTTCATTTGATGTCTAATTGAATAGTCAAGAATTGTTTCGCTTATATTTCGCATGGTACTTCATTGATTACTGATGTATGGATTTAATTAATATCTTGAGAATTGTTTTTGGAACATTTTTTATTACCTATCATTGGTCATTCACTATTCATGAGTTAATGTTATGAATGGTTTATGATAGAATAAAGTTCATGCACTCATATGAATACACACTTCAAAATTTTATTGATTATCGATCTCGTGAATGAATAAATGCTTTATATTTAATGATAAAAGATAAATGGTACATGGATGTGAATGTTTGATCTTATTTTGAACACTTCATATTAAAAATGTAAGCGATGATGATGGACAATTCGTTGGGAAAGACCCTTAGTCAATTTTAGGCTAGAGATGTGCTCTGACATCTATAAATAATGACAGGGACTTGTCGTTAAGAATATAAAATTGTGGCTTGGGAGAAATACATCCAAGGATACATGAGATTTCAGGAGGCTTACACCTTCGTCTTGCCTTGGTACAAGTACTTGTAACCCTTGTTGGTACCCATTCGAGTGGTATTGCATTAGACAACACCTAAACCTAGAAATTTCATCCGCATACCCTTGGGTATATCAGAGGTGCCATAGGAAACCTGAAACCAACCATTCGATCGTCGGACTTTTACATTGCATTGAAAACAGTATTCAGGAAGATTGTCCTCTCGTATCGTGGGTGTTCAAACCTTCATGTATATTTGAGGGTTGTAACACAAGGCACTCCTTTTGACTGGAAGTCATTCTTTCTTTTTGTGTGTGTCTTGACCAGAATTGGTTTTACAAGCACTTACATAATCATATAAAGAAGTAGCACTTAATGAGATAGCTCAAACATAATAAATGCTCGAAAACAATTCACCATTTAGTATTTGATCGTCAAATCATCAGCAAATCTACTAAGCATTTTTTGTCAAACTCACAATCTAATCTTAGCCTTTTACTCACGTGTACTTGAATAATAGGCTTAGGATCTAGTATAGGGAATCCCCCCTTAAGTAGGAAACCATTCCCCGAACCTAGAAGTGAAGGATCTAGGTTGTCGAAGTGACAGTGGGCATCTTGCTTGTTGTGTCCTTAGGTTTTCCCCTTGGATAGGTTGGGACTTTTCCTCTAGGGAGAATCCGAGAGATAACATTTTGACGTCATTGTCGGGGACAAAGTTCATTCCCTAGTTTATCTGAAGTCTAACTTCAACTGTCTTTTGGTGAATAGTATGCAAGTCTATCCTTAGATTTTTCACCTAGAGACTCCATCAAAGGAAGGTTCCAGTAGGGGTTACCTAACAAGAAGTTCAAATCCAACCCTTTACTGAAGTCTTTTGGACCCTGAAAAAGCTTTCTGACGAAGGAGAGAGGTTTCCCAAGCTTCCTCTAGTAACATTCCTATAAATCCAAACCCTTTTTTAGTTCACCAACCAACAGTCAATATGGGTGATAAACCATGGGTAAATAATGTCTACAAACCTCTCAACATCACTAGTATAAATGGATTTCCTCATGCTAAACCCCATAATTTTAACCTCTTGGAAATACAAAAAATCAAGTTAAAAAATATCAGGTCTTACTTTGAACCATGGATTTGTGATAGGAGTCAATGATCCCTTATGCACTCCATCATACTATATTCATTGGGAACCTTCAAGGAGAAAATCCATCTCTACATCCTTCATGCTTGATAGGGTGTCAAAAGGACTTAAAGAGTTTATGGTATGCATTTAGGGTAGGGAATAATCATTCAAACTTTTGTTTCTTGGATTTTTTTGGGTATCATCTACCCTAAATAATTAGGAATCATCAAACTATGGGGGTATATAATGGGCCTAACAACCCCCACCCCACTAAGCAGAGTATTGCTAGGAGGATCTCCAGACACCACTAAGCTAGCAGGATTCTTTTGGGGTAGATCTAGAGAGGTTTGTGAAATTGCAACGTTTATTTAGCTTGAACAATTGGTTAGGGCTATTAGGTCTACTGCAACTTTCCCTTTTTATAAACTTTACTCTATCCATCATTGTTTGCATGCAGCAGGGCTTGTGATGGCTCGCTAGAGAGGCCAAAGGTTGAGGGTATGGGGGACTTGGTTTTCACTAGTAAGGGACAATCCCTAATTCTATGGTGGGCGATTTGGCACTTGAAATAAGTGTTGGGGAGATTGTCATATCACATTGATTGTTAAATAACATGAACTCCCTCTTGAATATTGAACAAATTATTCAAATATTTGGAGAAGTCAACCTGAAGATTAACCCTTTATGAGGGTGTAGGTTAAAGAACCGCATCAACTTATGGCATGTGAAACTACTATTTGGGGATGAGATTGTTTTTAGGAAAGCCCCTAATTGCATAGGGATCCTTGGGAATTCTACCTAAAGTAGATAATATAGCTTAGAGGCTTCTTTAGTGATGAATTCTTCATGTCAATTAGAAAAAAACAATAGAGTCTTTCAATACATCTCGGGATCATGTGACATTACTTCACAGTGGTGATTTTCCTCCTCAAAGAAGAATTGGACAAAGCCCTTAATTAGGCTTCAATCTATGGAGGTACATATCCATCCATGGGTACCCCAAGCCTCTTTGTCCTAGGGTATGATTACAACTTCTAGTGAGATTTGACCCATGCACAAATAAGTGGATCAAAGCCCACCCTCATATCGTTTAACTTATCTAGTCAATTCGGTCTAGCTCTGGTGTTTGAGAGGAAGAATTGTTATCTTCCCCTCTTGGGTTTAAATACCGCTTGTGACATGTTCTATCTTCATGATCCAATTAAGTCTCTTCCTAAGACACGAGGAATATCTCACCCTTGCTTATGAGCTAGAGGGTGGGGTGCTTGGTTACATGTTAAAAACATATTCCAATGGGATTCAACCCACAAAATACCCTACTAATGTGTGCTTTTCAAAAATATAATATATTGAGTAATACTCACAATCATGAATATCAAGAGGGATTTCATTATCTCATGTACCACCTTCGAGATGAGCTTTCATGAGGCTTTATGGGAACCATGTCAGCTAAATTTGTGCTTGAATTCCTCTTGTGTGATTGCCAAAATGGTAGCATCACACGATTGGGTAGCCATTTAAATGATCCCATATATCTTATGACAAGCGTGAAAGGATACATCCTCAAGCCCGTGAAAGATCCACTAAACCCCAAAACAATAAATGTTGTGGTGAGTGTAATAATTGCATACCAAACTCTAGATCTCTTTGTGATCTAAGACCAGATCAACTCAAAAGAGACATAAATGACAATACCATTCCTTCATCTGTATTTGAGTGTTCCTTCTATACCTATCCATTTCAACCATTATTTGATTTCTTCTATCCACGACCCCATTATGAAGGGAAGTGTATGGTGTAAAAAATTGTCCCTAAATGCCTTATTTCTTACAAAAATCAACAAACTAATTAACACTTAATTCATTTCTATTATATGTTTTGAGGGTATTAATGTTTCTACTAGACTCCTTTTATATTATTGATTTAAAAACATTAAATTCAACTAAGGCATCCAACTTTTTAAGAAATTAAACCCACAAGGTTTAGAAGAATCATTTATTAAGGATAAAAATGACATTACACCAAATAGTGAAATTGTGCTTACCAAACCACATATATCATTGTGGTTTATTCCCTTCCCTCTCCAAGATTTTTCCTATTCAAAGGCCTTTTTTGTTGTTTTCTCTCTAGACACACCTCATAAATTTCTTCATTCTTTTCATGAACATCTAACATTTCAATCGCCATTTTACCCTTTGTTAACAAGGACAAATATCATTTTTTTATTTCTAGGAACAACTAGTATGGAAACTCATATGCACTTCTCCCCATTCATGAATGTTAGTCGAAGCAAACCCACTAGTATTGATTGAGATGCCTAACCCGACAGGTACATCAATTAAGGTGCATAACAAAGGCAATCATATCGGGGAATCAACCTCGACACCTTCTATATGAAGTTCAAAGCACTCAACCACTCAAGCTAGCCCACCAAGCTAAAAGTAATGAAACGTATGCCCATGCCTTTGATGCCATATATTATTATTGTTGTTATTTTCACCATTGGTCACCAAAGCATATGATTTTGCTAATTCATCATTGATAAGTCTATAAAGACCTTGTTCCTTGCTCCCTGATACAATCTTTTTGTTTCTCCTTTATCAATCACAAAACATATTTTTCCTTAAAACATCACATCCAAAAATGGTATGTGTTTTGTAATCTCACTTACGAAAAGCATAATTTTACTCAAACCATGATTGTAGAATACATTTTAAAATACGAGGATCATACCTTTCATCTTAATTTGCTATTTCCATGACCTTATACAAAGTGTTCTCTTTTGTCATGAAAAAATCACTATTTTCATCTTAGTTTTGTCTTCAACAAACCAATCATTGTGTTGTCCATATCATTAGATGTGACAAAAAATATATATATTATGTTGACTTACCCCTATCCAAGAAGCTATATAAGCAGAAAATTTTTCTTCTTCATGTTCCACAACATTGGTTTATATCCTTCTAGATTCCTTGTGGTTGTGTTGCTCATCCCACAACCTCTTCCTATAGTACTTCTTCATGATGTGATCATATTTTCCATGATAAAAACACTTCACGGTATTCAAATATCTTTACTAGGATCCACAAAATTCTCGTTGTACCTTTTATTTTCCTCTTCTTTTTTTTCCTATGGAAAACCTCACAAGGAAGTCTAAGGGATTCTTCCCCACATTCATGGATGGAATCCCTATTAAACTTATTGACATAGAGTAGTGCACCTAACCTAGGGGGATTCAAATTGGGCACCTACTGGCACAAAACTAGCCAAATGTTCGACAACATTGGTGACAATTGGTTGAGTTAACCCCTTGGGCTTTGTTACATTTTTTTGTCCTTTCATTTGTTTTTAATCTTTGTTGCAAAGGAACTCTTGAACATATTATACTACTTTTAAAAAGCTTTTTCCATTTGTAATTATGTAATAATTGACCACACAACTTCTCAAATGTGATGTTAGTGGACTCCATAGTGAAACTCAATGTTTCAACAAAACTTTCAAATGGATGAGGTAGGTTTTCAAGGTATGTATTATGATGGCTCTTCATTCAACATAGTTACCAACTTAACGAGAACTCTACAGAGTTCTTGTTTTTTGGGGGGTCCAATTTTTTACTTCACTTTTAAAAATGGTGTTACTGGTAGCACTCCCCCTCCGGTTTAGGTGGTTTTCGATATTTTAAATTTTTTGATCCACAATGTTTCCACACATTTTTTTTAAATGCTTATTTTTCATCTATTTTCAATTTTTTCTAAATATTTTTTATTTTTGTTATTCAACGGTGTTTTTAGTCATTTTTCCATGCTTCTTTCAATCTTAAAAATATGTTTTACCATTTATTTTTTTTAAGTTATGATTTTTCATATAATTTTGCCTCCTTACTTAATTTATTGTTCCATACTTTTTAAATATAGTGAAAAACATCATTTTTAATACATTGTTTACCTTTACTTCAATAAATCGAAAAAATAAAAAAAAAAATAAATAAATAAATGTAGTTAATAACACTATTTTTGAATATTTAGAAAAAAAAAATACACATTTTATAGCCATATACAATAAAAAAGACCTATACATTTTGGTACATATTCCTTAAAATAACATGTCAAATAAAGCATTTTTATGGACATAATTGAACAAAAAAAAGTCTAAATTTTATAAAAAAAATTATCATTTTCTTTCATATTTTTATACATTTGAAGTAAAAAAAATGACAACATTTAATAAAATATTTCAATGTATAGTGATTCACATATAAATAAAACGGGAAAAAAAATAAATAAAATAAATAAAATAAAAAATAAAAAGATTCATCACAAAACAATAATATATACATCTTTATTCTTATTTTAAAATATGAAAGTCAAATCATTACAATGATAGCTCATAAAAAATTTGCAAAATTGAGCATTGTCTTCAAACGCATCTTTAAACTAATCAACAATAGCATATATCCCAAATTCATCATTCTCAATAGACACACTATCATCTTCTTCGACGTCATTTTGTGCTTCCATTGTGTCATTTTGTTCTTCCATTGGTTCTTTGATATCTGCAAGTTCTCCATAGTGATCATTTTCAAACATTCCTCCTAATGGTACTTGAGGTTCCTTTGACAATTTTGCCACCTTTGATTCACTAAAATCTCATTTCCTCAAGCCAACTTCTTGCATTTAATTTGGAAGAGTTGGAATAGCATTAATTCTTTGTTGAATAAAACTGCACTGCACTGCATTGGGTCACTTTCAATGGCTATGCAATTCCTTCATTTATGTAGGCAACACGCTAATGTTGTACCTAATCACCAAATACAAAATAAATAATGAAGTTAGATACTGTAAAAAGACATAAATTAAAAATAATATAAGATTGAAGTATGATTTCATAAATATTAGGTCATAATTCTTACCTAAACCCAAGAACAAATCCAAAACCCAATCTCCTTCATTTGAAAATTTATCTATAAGATAATTAATTAATGCTTGTGGTTTTTTATAAATGTTAACCATCTCTCCTTTCAAATCGTTTTCCTCATATGTTAGCTTTCTAACCACGACATTGTATACCAATATACTACTAGTAGTCTCTCCATCATTTACATTGGCAAGAATAGAATTATAAGAATAATCTTGTGTCCATGTTGCAAGATGTATACTCTCAAAATCACGTTTAAATGATTCTTTCTTGGAGCTTTGAATATTAGGCTTGTGTATGTAACATAAATAAGTGCAAATTCAATTAACTTGTGAATTAATAAAATTGTTTTCTAATCTTAATTGCTAAACATACATTTTCAATATCTTACCAAATAAACTGCATCCTTGTCTTTTCTTTCCCCTTGAAGCTTGATTGTACTAATCCTTGTGTGTCTGAATGAAATACTAGAAATCTCCAAAATGGTGATGTTGTAACTTCTGCAAATCCCATAACCACTATATTGAAAGCTTGGTAAGTATAAGGATCAATATCATATCCAATGTTTTGGATATTATAACCATGAGGGATATCTGCAATAACTAGGGAGTATTCTTTTTTAGGAACAATATTTGCAAGTTTTTCATAATCACCTAATATCACTTTATATTGAATAGTGTCAAGCCCATTCCAAATGTAGTGATCAAGGGTGTCATCAAGTTGAACATTTTGAACACGTTTCCTTCTTTCTCTTTCAAACTTAGTTTTTTGAATAAAACTTTTGAAAATTTCAAGTACTCCATTTGCATTCTTCTTTGGCATCTTTAATTAAACAAACAAACATATATATATATATATATATATATATATATATATATATATATATATATATATATATATATAAATTAANAACGAATAATATGAATGTAATAAATCAACATACCTTTTTGAATGCAACAAAAAATTGTTTCAATATTGTTGAAGAGCTTGAATCTGGATAGTTGAGTTTAACATCATCTCAACTTTCGTCATTCAACATCTTGACCATTTCCTCTTGTATTTTCATATACACCTTGTGACTAAATAAAACAAAAATAATGTTAAACTGATATGTTAAACTGAAAAAATTGTTTATTTTGTCCTAACATAAATAAAGATAACTCAACAAACTTACTTTTTAAATTCATCACACATTTCTTCCATTAACAATTCTCCCAACGTAACACGTGATAATATAGTTATGATAAGTTTATCATCCTTCACTCCTTGTATTGATTTCCAAGGTGTTATAGTCATATCATCAGGAAGATTTTTTATGTCAGGACATGTCTTACTTATGCAACATATCAATGGTTTAGCCTTCTTAACTCTCTGATTTTTTATACTAATATTTCCTCATAGGGTGAATATCTCATCTATCAAATCTCATACATGTCCAGTTCTAAATCTCAATTGAAAATAGTTATCCACAACTCTAAATATATCACTTCCTTTGCAATTTTTTCTTTTGTATTTTCATCATCAAGTGGGAATTCTATTTCCATACAACATTGCTTTTGAAACTTAACATCAACATTTGATCTCTCCCCGCGGCATATTTCAGAAAATTCATTATTGATAAATTTCACCCTTCGAATGAAGGTCATAGACATTTTGTACTCATTGTCTCTGTTATGATCTCATGCCTTTAACTTTGCTTCTGAATTTGTTAAACCATCATAAATTATGCATTTGATTGTCTCAAAAAGAGGATTATTGGGATATTCTTGAATCAATTCTCTTCTAACCTCTGCAGAATGATTTCCTCCAATCACATAATATTTGTAGTCAAAACATTTTGATCTATCAAATTCTTCCCTCGTAGGAACTTCCATTGGGTCAATAAGAACTAGGTAGTCAACCACATGTGCATATGGATTGTACCTAATCAATTCTTTCAAATTGTAAATATGCAAGTGATGTGGTTTTCTAATTTGATATTTTTCCTGCCCTTTGTGGGTTTATAAAGTTGTTTCACATTCAAATGAAATGTGTGGGCATCATCAACTAAGTTTGTCGTTCTCATTCTATTTTGAATGGCATTTTGTGGTGTTTTCATAATACCATCCTCTAAATCAGCACCTGGTGTTATTATTTCTCTGCTACCTTTAGGACTTTCACTATAATACTCTAAGCTAACGATGGCTTCTTGAACATTATAAACATTTGTTTTCTTCCTCTTATGATTTAAATGTGTTTCATCTAAAACAATGATTTCTTCATAATCAATAGGAATAGACTCATCATCAACCATCACTCTTTTATGTTTATCTTGTTTGTTCTTTTTGTGAGGAGCGATAACCTCATTGGGACCAATCTCAACAAAATCTTCATTTGGAGTTTCCTCATTTTCAAATGTAACCCTTTTAGGATTTCTAGAATGAGGATTTTTTCTTCTTCTTTCATGTTCTTATTTGTCTACTCTTGCAGGTTCAACCCCCATTACTTTATGTTTCTTTTTCCTTCCTTCTTGTGTCTTTTCAATATGAAAAGTTTTGATGACATCCATGATAACATTCTATGTAAATTAAATCCCCACTAACATATGTGAAAGTCATTCAGCAAAATCCTGTAAAAATAAAACATAACATTTTCATGTTAAAAAAAATTAAAATATTACCATGATACTAAAGATAATAAACAACACAAAAATAGAAATTAAAAACTTACATTGTCTTTCTCAATGTCATCAACGATGGATGCACCTAATTCTAAAAAACAGTCATTCTTGTTATAATCGTTCAATTTGAAACAATATCTAAACTTGATATAAGTTCTCCCTTGTTTGACAAGTTCATAAACAATATATGTGGTTGTCACCAAACATATATCTCGTAACAAGCCAAGTGCCTGATAATTTCCTTGCACATGTTCTAATTCGGCACAATACAAATATATATGATCTCCATTGTTTCCTTGCTTGTCTTTAACAAACCAAGAATATTCATGTTTATTTTCACCTTCCACAGATTGCCACTCTCTAACATTCTTCATTGTCTTTTATAGCTTAGGTGTTAAGCTATCATTTTGTTGCCTAACATTCATGGAGGTTCCAGTTGCATTTTTGGATGCCATTATTGTAGGTCGTGATCCAAATATATTCATAGATAATATATTTCCTGTCATTTTCCTATATTAAGATAAAATAATAATAATAATAATAATTAAAAAAAAAAAAAAAAAAATAGGCCTTTCACATTATAATAAACTAAAAAAGACAATATTGAATATAAAAACTAATTTAAAGAAAAAAAAAACTACCCATATGTAAAAAATATTGACACATGGACTTATTGGGCTTATGTCAGGACCGTGGACCATGACTTGGTGACAGGGGGAAGCCATGTGGCCAAGTCGTAGGCGTTCCCATGTCTTGGCCACAGGGCTGGTCAAGCTAGGGCAATGTCGGGCATCGCCACAACACCCCCACGGTTAAGGCACGGGCATTGCCCAGTGATGTGCCCACGACTTGGCCATAGGGTTGGTACGGCCAGGGCGATGTCGGGCATCACCCCACCCCCCCCCACGACTAAGGCGTGGACATTGCCCAATGACCACCACGGGCCAAAACTAATCAAATTTAAGTAAAAAATAATAAATAAATAAATAAAGCTAAAAAAAAATAAAAACTGTACCTAAATTTGACTTCTTCTTTTTTTTCAAAAAATCTTAAGGATTTTGTTAAGATTTATTTTTAAAAAGTCTCAATTTTTTTAAAAAAGTTGGGTATTTTTTAGAAAAAAAATAGAAAACTTCTAAACAAATTTAATGTTTTTTAATTTTCGCATGAAAAAATATTATGTGATTCAAAGATAATCTTATAATCTGCCTTGTAACTTGCTCCAATTCCTTTAACATACTGCCCAAGATATAACACAATAAAAGATAAAACAATATTGTGTACATATAACACAGATGATATAAATTATTGTTAGTATAACGAATGTGGGATAAATAAAAATTAGATATATTGTCTGCATATATACCTAAAATTATATGGATCATCAATATGTTTAATAAATGTGGGATAAATAAATAAACATGATAAATATTGTATTTAACATGTAAACAAGTGAAATTAGCAGCAAAGTTGCTTATACCTGCCTCTTAAAACTGTTTTATTCTAATAGCTATATGTAATACAAAGAAAAAATCTAAACTAATTATAAAACACATAAAACTTGTAATAACCTATTACTTAGAGCCTAGCTAAAAGAAAAAGAGAAATAATAATGGGCTTTCATGCCTTTAAAATTTAAAGTAGAATTAGACAAATCTAAGTCTTAATAATTGTTGACAATCTCACAAATGTAAATTGAAGTCTTGAAAACATTTTTAAAATAATTTGATGAATAAAAGTTGTGCTATATTATTCCTATCCATAATAGTACAAAGCATGATTGAATTAGAATATACACTATTTTCTAAACAATAGAGTGTCAAACCTATCTAATATAAATTAATTCATTTACTTAAACAATAATTATAATAATAAATTATATTTATGATTATATAAATATAATGATGTTGTTATATTAAAATGTGAAGTCAAAATCATTTATCATTTAATTGATTTTAACTTAAATAATAAAAACAAAAATATTATATGATTAGATAAATAATGTTGTTATATTAAAAGTAGTAGTTTATTTAAAATTTGAAGACAATATATGCATTATTTTAGAATGTGAAGACAATGATGTCACTTTTGGGTTTAAGAAATTATTTTAAAAAAAAATTGTTGACATAAATAATATCAATGGTTTACACATAAACAAATTAACATACTTCATAATAAAATGCAAATTAATCATATAAATTTGCAATGTCTTATCCAAAAAATACAAGATACATATCCAGGAGTTTATATACCCTAAACAATATTGTTCATTTGTCCTTGATAAATGTAAATAAAGAGTGCATGCAAAACAACATTTACATAAAGAATAGTATACATATCCAAAGCTTATAAACCCTAAAAAATATTGTCCATTTATCTTTCATTTGCTCTTTTCATCTTTCATCAACTAAAATAAGCAATTATAAATGCATTTGTTTTTTAACATCAATTGAATGGACTAGTCTCTTTATACAATATAATGGAATCCATAGACTCTCTTATCAATTATCAATCAAATGTACTCAAATCTTCATATACAAATTATGTTTTATCTTTATATAAAATTTATGTTGTAATTAATGTTAATAAAATGAATTAATTTCTTTATACAAATTAATTCAGTTTATAAATGTTATTCAATTTTAGTTTGATTAAATTTATAAATGTTTCTACTTAATATTAATTAAATGAATTAATTTTTCTATATAATTCGTTGAATTTATTAATATCATTAAATTTTAACTTAGTTAATTTCATAAATATTTTTACCTAATTTAAATAAGTAAATTTATTTATTTATATAATTTGATTGAATTCATAAATAATATTAAATTTTAATTAACTAGAATAACTTTTATATGATGATGATGATGATTAACGTCCACTAAGACCGAATTGATCTATCAGACCTTAAGAGGGTAAGTGATTACTTGTGATTCTTTAGAATTTTGTTTCTGTGCTCAAAAAGTATTAAGAGAACCTTTTCAATATCACCATACTTTTGTTGAGTTAAGATGTTAGGAAGGTTGGTAGTGTGATAAATATTTTGAAAATGAGATCTAATATGGGTATAGGTTGGACAATCTACGAGAAAGTTCTTTTCATCTTCAACCTTCTTAGTGTCACAAAGGTGACTGTTATGAACATAAATATACACATAAAATAGATATTAATAACATAATAATTAAATGATAATTAATAAATAATAATTATTAATAATGAAATGACATGTCTCAAAGGACATGACTATTGGTTAAGGGCACCCCTGCGTGGGTATATAAACAATCCCTCTTTCTCAATTATATCTCATCTTATCTATTCATATATTATTTACAGTCCTACATGGATTACTTTGTTATATTCCAAGTATTTTGGGTAATTCTTGTATGAGCGAACTTTGTTCATCTCATTTGGTATCAGAGTTTCATTTATATGATCCTGGCTTTTGGCCACTCTCTTTGCAGACCTTTTCTAAATCGACTTTTAGCCACACACAAAAATTTTCATACTTTCTTTGATCTGGTCTTTGACCAACAATTGACCTTTGGTCATTTAAAGCTCGAAATTCAGTTGGAGAAGATTATTTCCATTGAAATAATTCCACTAAAAATTTTAAAGACCAGAAAATCAGGAAAAAAAAAATTATATATTCCAAAGAGTATTAATAAAATATAAAGTGAAGAATTATGTTATAAATTTGATTACATTCAAAGGAAATATATATTTATATAAAATGGAGTTTCGTGGTGAAAAACAAGGAAGATTTTTTTATACATATAAAAAATATGCAGATCCCTTATTAAAAGTTAATGAGATTATTCAAGGAAAGAATATCAACATCGCTATTTGCCCGACCGATAGGAAAAATCACATTAACGTTGACCCAGCAAACCAATTAATGGTTTTAGAGCCAAATATAATTGAAAATGACATATGTCTTTCCGATGAGAAATATGACATTAAGAACCTACAACTACCTATTGGTGATTACAAATCCATAGCTCAATTAAATGTCGTGTCAATCTATCAAGACAGTGTTGATATAATTCTAGGGTCAATTTGGGTAGATATTGTTATCGCAAAGTTTGTAGTTTAGGTCAAATGGCTAAAGGATAAGGGTCAAACTAGCGTAACAGGAACCTTCCCCATCCACTGTCACCTCGATGGGGGGATATTTCTGTTTAGGGAGGTTAACCCAGGGGAGACGTCCCCGGTAACCTGGGGTTTGAAGAGGCAAAGGGTAAAAGGTCAAAGGTTAAGGTTATCCCTCCTCGCAGGTTACCACCAGCATCAGATAATCCGGCTAATCAGCCAATAAAGAAGTGAAGTCCTTATTGAGAACACCTGCCCGGAACAAGACAATAACAGCGCTATGTGTATATTTGCAGGTTATAATTCAAAAGGTTAGTACTTCTTGATTATCTGATTTCAATTTTAACAAGCAATATAATAGACAAAGAGGTCAACGTGTTGTCAAATAGCCTATGCAAGATCACCAATTCATCAATGTCTACAACAATGACCAAGCCAACAGGATTTTCTATCAACAATAGCTCAATAAATGCTTGATGTCATCATTAATTGCTGAGTTAGAAGGCTTGTTGCGTCAGGTATGACGTCAACGCTAGTTAGTGGCGTTAGGGTTAGTTAGGGTTTTAGAATTTGAAAGTTTGAAAGATGATTTTACACACTACAAGCTCAACGTTGGAAAGAATATCAGTGCCTTAAGGTAAATGGAGTCAAATTAAGGGAAAAAGATCTCAGGAGGATTTAAAATTTAAAGACTGGAGGGTAGGGTTCTATGGTGCTGCAATGGCAGGGCCCTAGAATCAAAACCCTAAGGGAAGGAGGCTCATTCTGGTGTTGCTTAAGAAAGGCCTCATGCTCCTTCCTCTTTCTCTAAACACACTTGGCAAAACGGCTAGCTTCAAAGTACAGATCTAAGGGAGAAAAGTGTTGCAGGAGCAAGGCTTTTCAAACCCTAGAAGGTTAAAACCCTAGGTGTAGATTTAACTAGGCCTAGGACGTCTCCTCTCTTCAACCTATAACTTTAATGCTAACTCAGAAAAAGGGAGTTAAGTGTAGCAACGGCTAGGCTATATCTTCCTTTATCAATGGCTAAAATTATTTCTCAAGCATGGGGACATATAGCAATGACCTACTAGTGTGCTTGCTACCTAGGGTTTCAAGATTTAGCAATATAATAGCAATATAATAGCAAATGTAAGAAATTAAGCCTACAACCATTCACTTAAGAATTTTTGCATGAGAAATTCACTTACATATCATGAAGAATGCATAATCAAACCCTAGTTGTAAACCTTCCATGAGAGAAACACCATAAATGCCAAGAATAATCCTCCAAGAAGAGTTGCACCTCACTTAGAACACCAAAAATACCAAGTAAAAAAGTCTAAAAGATAGTCTCTCACAAGAGAGTGAGCTATTCTATGTTCAAAATGAGGAGAAACATCCTCTATTTATACCAATCCATGACCTTTGAATTAAAATTTAGGTCATTAAAACAATCGACAAGGCTGACTACAAATTTTACACTATTTTAACATTAATTGCTAGAAAAATGTCATAATATGAGCAAAAAGAGGGACTTCAAGCCCTTATGAGGGAGACGTTAGCCCTTTTTGGGCAAATCAAGCATCCAGAAGCCAGACGTTGGCCCTTCCAGGCATCCTCCAAGATGCCACACGTGCCAAATAACCTCAGCACATTGCCACATGCTCCAGACAACCTCCAGCTCTCCTAGGTGACGTCCTGTCCATCAAAGGCAAACGTTCCATCTGCAGTGGGTGATTCCCCCTAGGCCGGGCTCTGCCAAAGTGTCCTGGGTGGAACGTCCTTCTTTCTTTTTGTGCAAAAGCTCATCACAATGTTGTCCTGTCTATGCCATCCTAGCAAACATCTGATGGGCTCTTCAACCCCATGGAGGTCTGAGCTAATCATATCCCCATGTGTACCGGTCCACTGGTACCTGTTCGCCGGTATGGTCCTGCACATCAAAAACTTCTCCCTCCATGGGCTCATCAGTCCTCGGGATCATAGCAATGTCAATCATATTTCATCATTAAATTTATCAGATACATGCATAAAACCCCTAGCATATCCTTCAAGAGCTCAAAGACATTACACTGATCTACTATACAAAGTTGAAGAAACAAACAGGATAACCTATTAGGCCAGTGTCCATAAGAAAAGGAAAGTTCCCACATAAGATCATTCAAGCCATGTACATGAAGTGATATGGTCTAAGGAGTGTCCAGTTATAGTGAAGACCAAGGGTAAGTATTGTTCGTGGGTGCCTTTGTAGGAGGTGAGTTGTACCCGTCATGGATGCACCTTTTCCAAGCCCCTTTATTGCCTTTATTATTTATTTATTGCTTTTTCTTTATTTTTGCTTCAAGGTCTGACCAGAGGACACTGCCTTGGCGTGGTGACCAGAGCTGACAGTGTTACCCACTGGTATTTTCGCAGAAATGATAAGGTTGGCTCATGATGAGACCCCCTTTCCCTTGGCCATGCAACCAAAGGTCATTGCCCTGGCATGGTGACCAGATAATGGAAATGTCATACTTCTAGATACCTATGAACATAATGGACCGTCTCGTGGTGAGACCTCCCATCCTCTTGGTTAGGTCTTGTTTTTTTTTGTTTTTTTTTATTTGGGTCCCTTTTGTTTCTTATCAAGAGGCCTTTTATTGCCTTCTCGGGGATCCCTGGGTGAAGCATCTCTAGGTTTTATTTCCTATGGATTTTATCTTTTACCAGCTTCTTTTACCCCCTAGTCCTTTAGCCCCTTCTTCCCACAGGACGAAGTGTAACCCCTCAAGTAGGTCATCCTAATGCCCAGACTAAGGGAATGGGATGGACGTATGGGAGATAAGATGATGGTGGGAGCGGACGATGGCTCTTCAAATCCCCCCTGGTGGCTAACCAAAACCCATAGATACAAGCTTACTAGGGCATCCCGTTAATCCCCCCAACAATGGTAAAGTGGGTTAGTGTAAGATCCAAGCAGTCATCAGAAATGTAAGGAACCTAATGCATATATAAGAAAGTTATAATGATCAAACATGGCACATACCATGATACCTAGACCAATTACTTCATGAAGCAAGAGACTTTTCTGATGCAAGTCCAAGCCGATGGTGATGGAAGCTGTTGCTGCTGACAGGACAAATCTGGCGAAGAAAAGAAGGATGGGCTCTCCAGGGCCATGCTCGGGTCAATCCTACTCTCGGTACTCCATGTCTAGGACCTGTGGGCCTCGAGACATGATCTCCCAGTTATCCCTAGAAAATGGGGATAACAGATACATTGGGTACTTTTATTTTCAACATAAGGAAAAAAAAGTTGACATTTTCTTATAAGAAGAAGAAAATCACATTATAGGACGTTACAATGAAGTCAATTTTAGAAGCTCCATCATCAGAAGACCTGAAGGACATATCAGAAGTGATCCTTCAAGATAACCAGAAGTCAATACAAAAGTTGCAAGATCGACAGAAAGAATGTGACAAAATCATCATTAAAAAAGACGAAGAGATTTCCCGCCTAAGAAATCATAATCAGAAACTACTTGCAAAAATCATGAGTCCAAGGAGAAGAAGCGGTGTTTTCAAAAGTTGGAACAAGAAAATCAATGTCTCAAAGAAAAATTAACCGAAGAAGAGGAAGAAAGCTCCTACCTAAGGAACCTTAATCAGAATTTACTAGAACAAATTAAAAGACTTATGCATGATAAGAAGTCTTTACAAGAAGAGCTAGATCGCAAAACATCAATAGTCGAAAAAGAGACAATGATTGAACCTATGGAGCTAGAGAAGTCTTTAGATGATACGAATCCAATTGATGTAAATAGGTCTTCAAATGTCAAATTAGAAACAATCCAGGGGTATGAAGACAACTCAATTCCAAAAGTTAACCAAGAAAAATCTACAAGTATACGAAGTAAAGATCAAGTTGCGAGGGTTCCTTATCGACATCCTAATCACAAAAGTCGATATTTCAGCCAATCAATGTATCAACATAAACAAATAACCGCTATGTCGAAGAATATTACTTCCACTACAAGTGCGGGTCAAAATAGAAGCTATCATGGGAGCAAAAATGTATCAAGTTCTTTCCAAGAACCATATAAAAACCCAAATCCGAAGAAGATCGAATTAGGATGGGCAGACTCCTTTACAATTTGACAATTCTACTCAACGCTTAGAAGATCCTATCGTTTCACGTCCTCAATAATTACTAACTCAAGAATGAAGAATCAGGAGACAATAATTACAAGCTAAAGCAAGAGATAAGTCTTCCATAAAGTATGCTTTGAGGACAAAGCATTTTTAAGGGGAAGGCAATGTTATGAACATAAATATACGCATAAAATAGATATTAATAACATAATAATTAAATGATAATTAATAAATAATAATTATTAATAATGAAGGGACGTGTCTCAAAGGACATTACTATTGGTTAAGGGCACCCCTGTGTGGGTATATAAACTATCCCTCTTTCTCAATTGTATCTCATCTTATCTATTCATATATTATTTACAGTCCTACATGGATTACTTTGTTATATTCTAAGTATTTTGGATAATTCTTGTGTGAGCGAACTTTGTTCGTCTCAGTGACACACTCGTTCATCCCATGGCGTTTTAGGAATTGACCAACGCCCAGTTACACTATGGAGCTAGTGAGAATTTGTTCTTATCTTAGCAATGCTTATTTTTTTCTTTACACTTGGCAAAACAGATAGATAATTTTGATCTTCTAGATTAGGTTTGATTACATCTTTATAATACCTTAATTTTCTTTTTTCCTCTAACTCTTTATCACACCACATTTTCTCTTTAAATTTTGATTTGACGTTTTTTTTAATAGTATATAATTTGATTCAATTTATAAACATTATTTAATTGTGTCCAGAGACGCTTTACAACCCAATATGGGAGAAATGTTCATGTAACATAATCCATTAAATAATAATAAAATATTTAAATAATAATAATAAAACATTAAAAT
>ML806262.1:84082-113637 GCA_009831015.1 Picea engelmannii | reverse complement strand
TTTAGGCCATTAAAACCTCCTAGTCTCCTATATATACCAAGGAGACATTTTCATTTTGAATCATCTTGTACTTGAACATTTAAGTGGGGTAAAAGGAGGTTGCCCCCTCGAAGAGGCTTATTATCTCTTTTTCAAGGCGTTGAGTACCTTTCCTGAAGTTTTTCTATGCTATATTGATGTTTGGTTCTTAACACGGGGTTTATGTTTGGGTTGATTGTTGTTTTCATTTCAATATTTTGTCAATTGATATGATGAAAACATGTGCTTTGAATCCTGTCCACGTTTTGGAAAGAGACCTGTTTTTTTTTAATGGGGCTCGATTGTTGATTGATAAAAAGTGGGTGTTGATTGTTATCGTGATGCATTATGGATTATCAGGGATAGATGTTGAGCATATTGATGTGCATGTTTTGATTATTATTATTTTTTAAAAGAAGAAGGGATCAACATTTTATTAAACAGTATTGTTGAATGGAAAAAGTTTGTATAAGTTATGATTGCACAGACTGTTATAAATCAAGGAATTCTGGGAAATTTAATTATTGAAACAGCAAGCAGTTTTGATACAGTGGAGGAACATTGAATGTTGATGCTTTTGGATTGATTTTAATACAGAGTTATGATTGTTGATTATTTATTTATTTTATGAACAATATCCATTAAATTCCTTGTCATTTTCTCACTTTTTCGCTCAATACAAATCCCCTCAAAATCCCAGATTCATTTTGCACGCCTTGTTCTTAAAATTAAATTAAAAAACTCTGTATTATAGTGATTAAGAAATAACACAGAGATGGATCACAGCTAATATGATTTTGTTATTGTTGCACATTCGATTGTTTAATGAATTGTTGAGAAGTAATCATATTCTTACTCCCTTTCATTTTCTCATTTTTTTCGTTCATTACAACCCCCTTATATCCCAGAACCCTTATTCACCCCCTGCTCATTGACAATTATTAAATGAATTTTATGGATGGGATTGCATGGGTCTGATGCGATTGTTGAGCCAAACTTTGTTTCATATTAAGAGATGTCATGTATGTTTTGTTTAAGAATCTAGTCGCTAATAAACGATGCATACAGGATGAGCTTCTTCAGTAGAGGAATCCATTGCCGAAATAATAGGGGTAGAGGGAATTGGAACAGAGGACCTAGAAGGCCAAGATTCTCGATACATTTTGATGTAGATCCTCAAGAGTTAAACCAGCTCTTCCAAGTTGGATTTTTCAATTAGATTGGACAAGGGATAGTCCAACCTAGACCAGAGAGACCTCCCTTCCAACCCCATCATGTCCCCGATATCCCTATGCCCCCTCATGTTTCATTGCAACCTAAAGTTCCTAAGAATGATTGTTGGCAGGAGATTGCTCGCCCAGTAGTCTCCCAACATCGTGGCTGGCCAAATTTGTCTCTGCCTGCTCCTCCTCCACCTGTTAACCCAAATGTCCAAATTTCCCCTGCACACTCACATGTATAGTTCTCCCACGCAAACAAAAGACTCAAAACCGAAGCCCACCACATGCATGACAAAGAAAAAGTTGTCGCTACCCCCTCCTCTCCCTCAAGTGATTCAACCAAATATGTTTCATCACGCATGCACTTGAGAGATGATTGTTCTCATGTTATCAGTGATGTCAAGCCTCAAGGCTCCACACAACCTAAGGCTAATTCAGGAAAGTCAAAAGGAGATAGAAGCAACAAAGGGATAATTGCCTCCCAAAGTAGAAAATATGGTTTTTGAGTATGTTTTATTATTATTTTGTTGAGAACAGTTGATTGTTGAAGTTTTTGGACATCATACTATTTTTGGATATTTTGGATATTACATGTTTGGATGTGATTTAAAATATCATTGATATTTAATTTTCAAATTATGAGAATGATTATGGTAGCCACAAGGAGGGATGTGTTTGATTGATTGACTAGTTATGTTTATTTATGTTAAGAAACTAAAGGGAGTCACAAGGGGTCCCACTTACTAGTTATTATTTATTAAAAGACCCTTATTATTATTCTTATTATATTAATTCTTCCCCTAACTAAAATTTAGTTGATTTTTAGTTAACTTAACTAAAAGAAGTAGTTGAACTATTTCAACTAATTTGGGATGCATAAAAGAAAAAAGAGAAGGAAGAACAAGAGGAGAATAGAAGGAGAAATCATACTAAGGTTTGCTCTTGAGTTTTATTCAGATAGTTCAGTTTTCATTCATTCTTCAATTCATTAAAAGACTAATTCTCTTTTATGACAGCAGGGTCCTATTGTAGACAACAAGATTCAAAGTTGAATTACATCATTCAGACACTTGTTTTTAGAGGTGTTGATCTATCTTTGATAGTCTGTGTAGACTTGTATGTTTATGAATTAAATTTCATGACTGATAAAGGATATTGTGCAGAGTCGAGTGGGTAGCAATCTATGGCAAGTTGATCCATATTTTAAAGTTCATTTTTTACTTCATGTCAAAGTCCTTTTGTATGGTTTTCAGCCCAACAAAGTACTCTAAGAAGAAATTTGCTCGATTTAGCCAATTCAGCTTTCTCTCCCTTACCTTTCGTTCACGAAATGGCATCTAGTGGTGGTTTCAGTGATTCTGGTGGCACTGGAGGTGCTTCTTCATCTCAGCCTTCAACCTCATAAGTGATTGGCATTTTGTATAGCCATCAAATTCCAGTCCAGTCAACTACAAACCCTACCAAGGTCATTAAAAAGTATGGTCTCTTCCAATTTGAGGAAGACACTACCACTACTCTGTGGCATGTGTCCTCTACACTAAATTTAGCACCTTCCACCCATCCTCTTCCAAAATTAAAAGAGCATCTCCCCAAGTTTTTTGGCAATAATACAGTCACTACTAATGAACACTTGGTGGCATTTTCAAATGCCTACCATAACATAGGATCCAATGATAATGACACTTGTATGCGCTTATTTGTGAATTCCCTTGAAGGGAAGGCTGCGACCGATTTCCTAAGATTTTGTCTACTTGGGAGGATTTAATCTATTAGTTCAAATCTACCTATGGGAAATCCAAAAGCCCAACCGAGCAGTTACGGGAATACAATAACATTGCTTATAAAGATAGTGAAACTATCAAGTCTTTTAACTTACGTTTCACTAAGTTATACAACCAAATCCCTGAACTCATTCGCTCTCAAAACCAAGCCACTTTCATGCATTATTATAATGCATTACCTTCCCCCTATTATCATAGTATTGAAGAAAAGGCCATTGATAACCTTGGTTCTGCTCTGCATACTTGTTTAGAGTATGAAGAATAGCTTGAAAGAACGGGTCTTCCTAAGGGACACTCAGTTAAACATACAGACATGTCCACCCTCTTACATCTTGTACAAGACATGAATAATCGAATGAGATTGTACGAGCAGAAAGGAAATGTCTCCTCTCTTAGCCCTGGGCCTAATCTTCTTCTTCACCACCTTTAAAGAATCTTAATGAAAATAACTTTCAACCTAAAGTTATCATGCCTCATAGTTGGTGTAACTTTTGCGAGGAACACCATGAGGAAAGTACATGTGAAGTAAAGAGGAGTGCTAGAGATAAAATCTTTGGTAAGAGACCTGAAACTACCATTGATGTCCTAGATTTTGCAGAGCCAGAGGATGTCATGATCATAAACACTAGGAATAAATCCTATGCTCCAAAAGGCAAATATGATCCTCCTCGCACTTCTTGTAGCCCAAGCTCATCTTCACCAGCTTCTATTGTTCAGGTTTCTAAGGCTCCTGAAAGTCAAGGAACTACCTCTCATCTTTCCTCTTCCAAATATAACATTCTTAATCAGTTGGCCAACATTAAAGCAGATGCTACCCTCCTAGACATGGTTGTCGTCCCTGAGCAACATATGCATCTAAAAAATTTCATTAAAGGAAAAGATTCCATTGTAGCCAACCTCTCTGAAGAGGTAGATGAAGAGGATTCATCTGTAAATAAAGTAGGTGTGCATAACTTTGGGCATCCTATAAAAAAAAACTCATTTTATATTTTTGTAAATATTATGGACAAGATTGTCCATTGTTGTCTCATTGACGGCAGTTCGGGCCCAAGTGTAATGTCGAAAATTATTATGGAAGAGCTAGGCTCGTCTTGTACAAATGAAAACGCCAGAAGCATGCTCTCTTATAATAGTTTACAACAAACGACCATAGGTGAAATTAAGGACGTGACCTTGGTTTCGTACGTGCATCTTGAAATAAGAACAACCCTTAATATTCAGGTAATTGATATGCCAGTAAGTAATTACTCGATCATCTTAGGAAGAGATTGGAAATATTTGACGGGTGGATACCTCTCACTCAACAGGACACACTTATCCGTTCCTCGAAATGGTAAAAAAATCATAGTCCTATTGGAGGAGAGAATTTTTCCTTACATAGAAAGCATCCCGCAACCTAATGTGAATTATATCGAGGAAGACCTAGGAGTGTATTCCATCTTTGCAGATGAGGACAACACTCCCTTGGAACAAATCGACATAGAGGACGGGATGTGGCATATGCACTTTGATGGTTCATGCTCAAATAAAGGAAACGAAAATGGTATTATCTTGTACTCTCATGTGGGTAAGATTCATAACTTTTCCTATAGGTTAGAGTTTGCCTGCACAAGCAATGTCACTGAATTTGAAGCATTACTTCTTGGCATTGAAAATGCCTATAATATGGGTTGTGGTCACCTTACAGTTTTTGGGGATTCTGAACTTGTTGTAAACCTCGTACAAAAGATATATTCTCCTAGCAACAAGTGATTGAAACATTACACCCAAAATATTTGGGCACTGATCTCGAACTTACTATCTTTCAACATCACTTGTGTTAAAAGGGAATTGAACTCAATGGCTGACAAGTTAGTTGTTTTTGCAGCCTCTCCTACTCTAAAACTTCTGCCACAAAGACCTAATTGTACCTTTCAATCTTTGTATCATTCGCACATCCCTGACAATATAGAGTCATGGCAGGTCTTCCCTAGTTATGAGAGCATCTGTGTTTTCATCCAAAATGAACCTTATAAGCCTAAGGAAATTATATCGATGGAAGATAACAAAATTCCTAAAGTCTTGACTCCTCTAGAGAGTTCATTTTCATCAAGTGATGTAGGCAACAAAGAAGAACATAAAGAAGAGGAGTCGAAAAGGAAAGTGGGTAAAACCATTTCCTTGAACATTGGAACACCCGAGTCTCCAAAAAATGTTAAAATAGGTGTCTAATGTTCTGAAGAAGAAAAATTGAAGTTCACTAAGCTACTTGGTGAATTTCAAGATGTTTTTGCTTGGTCTTATGAGGATCTTCGTGGTTTTTATCCTACTATTATACAGCATGCCATCCCTATCAAGGAAGGCATACAACCAATTAGGCAAAAAAAGATACCCATTAACCTTTCACTGGAAGCAACTATTCGGAAAGAGTTGGAAAAACTCTTGAACGTTGGGATAATTTTCCCTGTTAAGTATTATGAGTGGGTTTCTAATTTGGTTCTTGTTCGGAAATCAACAGGTCAAATCAATTATGAGTTGATTTTTGCGTATTGAATCAGGCCAATGTTAAAGATCATTTTCCCCTTCCTAATATGGAAATGATTTTGCCGCAATTTGTAGGGTCATAGATGATGTCCTTACTTGACGGTTTTTTTAGTTATAATCAAATCAAGGTAAAAAGGGTAGATAGATTTAAATTTAGACACCCCGTTTCATATTTCTATAAATATTATGGATAAGATTGCCCATTGTTGTCTCATTGACGACGGTTCGGTCCCAAGTGTGATGTCGAAGATTATTATGGAAGAGCTATGCTTGTATTGTACAAATAAAAACGTCAGAAGCATTCTCTCTTATAATAGTCTACAACAAATGACCATAGGTGAAATCAAGGATGTGACCTTGGTTTTGTGCGCGCACCCTAAAATTAGGACAACCCTCAATATTTAGGTAATCGATATGCCAGTAAGAAACTACTCGATCATCCCAGGAAGAGATTGGCAAGCTTTGACAAGTGGATACCTCTCACTCGACAGGACACACTTATTTGTTCCTTGGAATGGTAAAAACATCATAGTCCTTAGAGAAGGAATAATTTTCACCTTACATAGAAAGTATCCCACAGCCTAATGTGAATTATATTGAGGAGGACTTAGGAGTGTATTCCATCTTTGTTGATGAGGACAACACTACCTTAAAACAAATCGACTTAGAATATGGTATATGGCATATGCATGTTGATGGTTCATGCTCCAATGAACGAAACAGAGCTGGCATTATCTTGTACTCTCATGTGGGGAAAATTCATAACTTTTCTTATAGGTTAGAGTTTGCTTGCACAAACAATGTCAGAATTCGAAGCATTATTGTTAGGAATTGAAAATGCCTATAATCTAGGTTGTGGTCACCTTACAGTTTTTGGGGATTCAGAGCTTGTTGTGAACCTTGTACGTAAGATATACTCTCCTAGAAAAAAGTTGTTGAAACGCTACACCCAAACTGTTTGCGCACTTATATTGAACCTATTATCTTTCAACATCACTTATGTTAAAAGGGAATTGAACTCAATGGCTGATCGGTTAGTTGTCTTTGCAGCCTCTCCTAATCGGCAACTTCTGCCACAAAGACCTGATTGTACTTTTCAGTCTTTGTATCATCCACATATCCCTAACAATATAAAATCATGACAGGTCTTCCCTACTGATGAGAGCATATGTGCTTTCATTCAAAATGAACCTTATATCAATGGAAGATAACAAAAGGAAATTATATCAATGGAAGATAACAAGATTCCTAAGGGCTTGACTCCTCTAGAAATTTTATTTTCGTCGAGTGATGTAGGAAACAAAGAGAAACATAAAGAAGAGTAGTCGAAAAGGAAAGTGGGTGAAACCATTTCCTTGAACATTGGGACACCCGAGTCTCCAAAGAATGTTAAAATAGGTGCCCAATGTTCTGATCAAGAAAAATTGAAGTTTGTCAGACTGCTTGGTGAATTTCAAGATGTGTTTGCTTGGTCTTATGAGGATCTTCGTGGTTTTGATCCCGCTCTTATACGGCATGCCATTCTTGTCAAGGAGGGCATAAAATCAGTTAGGTAAAAACAAAGACCTATTAACCCTGTGTTGGAAACAACTATTCGAAAGGATTTGGAAAAACTCTTGAAAGATGGGATTATCTTTCTGGTTAAGTATTTGGAATGGGTTTCTAATTTGGTTCCCATTCGGAAAACAACTAGTCAAATCAGATTATGCATAGATTTTCATGCATTCAATCGAGCTAGCATAAAAGATCAATTTCTTCTCCCTAATATGGAAATGATTTTGCAGCAAGTTTCAGGGTCACAGATGATGTCCTTACTTGACGGTTTCTCTGGTTACAATCAAATCAAGGTAAAAATGGCAGATAAATATAAAACCACTTTTATTACTCATTGGGGCACTTTTGATAATGAACGTATGCCTTTTGGCTTATCTAATGCAGGTGCCACTTTTCAAAGAGCTATGCAAATAGCTTTTGATGATTTGATCAGCAAGATTATTCAGATTTATCTTGATGACTTAACTGTGTACTCTAAGAATCGATCAGATCATTTTGGTCATCTTAAAAGAGTTCTCGTGCGATGTAGGAAATTTGGCATTTCTCTAAATCATTTTAAGTCTATCTTCAGCGTTACTAAGGGAAATCTCCTTGGACACATTGTCTTTGATTCATGGATAAGCATTGATCCTGAAAGGATTGTTGCTATCCTAAATCTGCCTGCTCCCACTTCCAAGAAGGAGGTTCAAGATTTTATGGGGGTTACTAACTTTGTCTGTAGGTTTGTTCTTGATTTTGTTGTACTGGTTAATCCAATTCATAATATGTTTAAGCAAGATCATTCCTTTTCTTGGATAGATGATGTCGAAGATTCTTTTGTAGGGATAAAGAAAGCAATCAGCGCTGCATCGATTCCGGCGAAGCCAAATTTTGAGAAAGAATTTATGATATATACTAATGCCACAGAGGAAGCAGTTTTTGTTATCCTCATGAAAAATGATGACCAAGGTAATGAAAAATTAGTGGCTTACATGATTCAAAGCTTGTTTGATAATGATTTTAAATATTCTTTTATTGAAAAACATGTTTTCTCTCTTGTTAAAGTTGTAGAAAAATTTCGCCACTTCATCTTAGGTAAGCATACGTTGGTAAAAGTCCCTTTACCCACTGTCAAGTTTTTTCTCTCACATACTTATCTTTCAGGGAAGCTTGCACATTGGCTTGCCAAGATCCAGGAGCATGATTTAACTATCCTAACTTCTACCACCATCAAGGGACGTGACTTAGCCCTTCACTTAGCTCAGCATGTTGAAACTAGTGAAGAAATTGATGAACATGATAGTTCTCTATCAGCATTGTTCTGCATTGATAATTAGATCCTTCCTGTGTCTGAACATCCTTGGTATAAGGATTTGGTTTACTATTTTCAAAATCAAATATGTACAGATAACTTAGACACTCATCAAAGAAGAAGGCTCTATCTTGAATCTGCTAGATATGTCATTATAGGCGACTTCTTGTTTAGAAAATATGTTGATGGTATGTTGCTTCGTTGTGTAAACAATGAGGAAGCACAAAAATTGTTGCAAGAAACTCATGGTTCTTCAAATTTTGTTATTCACATAGGAGGTCATTTTTCTGCTAAAACCACTACTTTTAAGACTATCAAAAAAGGATACCATTGGCCTTCAATCTTTCGTGATTCTTATGTTTTTTTGAGATCTTGTGACGAGTGCCAGAAATTTGTTGGGAAAGAACGCCTTCCAACCATGTTGTTACAACCTGTCCTCCCGAATTTTCCTTTTTCAAAGTGGGGATTGGATTTTATTGGTCCTATTAATCCTCTGTCTTCAACAAGACAAGTCTTTATTTTGACAGTCACATACTATTTTACAAAATGGGCTGAAGTTGTCCTGCTTAAACATTCGATAGATGATCAGGTGATTTCTTTTCTTGAAAATAACATCTTTTCCAGATTTGGTCTTCCTTTAGAGATTATTACAGACAATGGTCCCGCTTTTATTTCTGCTAAGATGACCCAATTTTTATCTAAGTTGGGGGTTAAACATTTTACCTCATCGGCTTATTACCCCCAAGGAAATGGGCAAGCCGAGTCTACCAACAAGAATATGGTGAGAATTGTCAAAAGGCTCATCGAAGATAAGCCTCGTCAACGGCACACTCTCCTCACTTACGCCCTTTCGGAAAATCGAACCACCACCAAGGTGAGCATTTGTTTCACTCCTTTCCATCTTGTTTATGGTCAATAATCCATTCTTCCTACTGAGATGGAACTTTTCTCCTTAAGGTTAATGCTACAGGTCGAAGAATTAAATTCTTCTGATGTTTCACAAAGGATGAATCCACTCTTGGCTTTAGAGGAACAAAGGACGTTTGGCTTGGGTAATATAAAAAGGAGACAACAGACTGTTAAAAAATTTTCAACAAGAGTGTCAAAACTGTCAAATTTAAAGTCAATGAGAAAGTAATGTTGTGGGATTCAGCTCATGATGATAGGGGAAGACACTCAAAGTTTCAAAAATTATGGTTGGGCCCTTTCAAGATCGCTTATGTCCTGGGTGCAAACTCTTACATTCTAAAGGATTTGCAAGAGCAATTGTTTTCCTACAACACTAGCGGTTCTCACTTAAAACACTACGTGGAACCAACTTGAAGAGTTTAATGTTGTTTGGATTGTTTTGTATTTTAGTAGTTTCAATTTTGCTTTCATTTTAGTAGTTTTCATTTCTGCTATTTCAATTCTATTTTTACAATAGTTTTCAATTCTGCTTTCATTTTAGTAGTTTTCATTTATGTTGTGTTCATTTCTGTCATTTGATTTATGCTCACTCCCATTTTGTTGTTTCATTTATGTTATGAAATTTCTTACTTTTGTTCTTTTGAATTCATTTTTTGTCAAAAATAAAGTGTTGGAACAGTTTTTCCACAGCGACACTTCTGCAAGTATTGTTAATCAATAACAATCAAGATTACATAGTTGTCACGATGTTCTTCCTAAAGGCATCATTGAATTTGTTTTCTTCTTTCACTGTTATTTTATGAGATAGTTGGTTACATCTCGCTTCTGCTTTCAATTTCTTCATCCATCCGAGATTCAAAAGAGTAAGTTAAAAAAAAAAAATCCTTGAAGTTAAGAGCAAATTTTAGTTGAATGATTATGCTTACAGGGATAAATACCCTCATACTTAATACTTTCCATGAGTTATTCCCAAATTCCTGGTCATTTTTCCATTAAATCTGCTCACTTACCCCTGTTGCATAATCATTCTGATTTATATCTTCTTGATATGATAATTACTTGGTCTACAAAACCAGACATTTTGAGTTCTTAATCTATTGGGAACATATTTCCCTGTGGAGTCGCCAGTTTGTTGATGATTAAAATAGCAACGAGGAATTTCACCCGCAAAGTATTGCTTAAGCTCTATTACTTAAACTATGCTAATAATATAATACTAGTAGGTGGGACCCCCTTGTAGACTGGAGGCTCAAAGATAGACATATCACACATTTTTTTGTTGTTGTTTTGACGTTGCTTACACAGTCCTACATGGTTGACAATGCAGTCTTGGTTTCATTTTGGCATAGTATCAGGTGGATGATGCATTTTATAGGATGTTTCTACAATTCAAGGCATTATTTTTATGTTATGATGGACATGTATTTACAGTTGCTATGATTTAATCATGTCACAAATCATCATGATCTACTACCTGGCCACATACACAAGAAATATGTTAGTAATAACATAACCAAAACAAAGAAAGGAAACTCATGAAAAAATCCTAAAAGGAAATGATCTATGTTTGAGCTATGTTAAGGATTATATGCAAATGGAAAAGTAAAAGATGTTAGTGATTAGTCCTAACTATTATGTGGTTGGTTAGTGGCTATGTGCTTTTCATTTGATTTATTTTGGGCACATATAACATTGCAATACATATGGTATGGCATAGAGCTTGGCAAAGGTTAACGTGTTAATGTTTTGGGTGGTGCATTGAGCAAGGAATATTGTCACATATTTAAATGGTTTGGGCATTGAATACATAGTTAAATGATATGGTGAATGTTTGGTTGTCTTGTACTTCGGAATTGAATAGGATAGGAGATGGAAGCAACGTGCAGTAAATGCATGTCACTCCATACTCCCCCCATCAGTTGTAACCCTAGTATTGTTCCTTGTTGCATTTCGGTATGTTGGTGGTTAAGCTCCGCATTTCATGCTTGGGAAGAAGAACGTTCGGCCAACTCGCCCTTTTAAGCTCTTTGTTACAGGTATGGTTCTTTTTCACCCCATCCATGAATTATGCTTTGTGTATGAACAAACAATGGCTCAATAATGCTTGGGTTTGTGTGTTCCCGAGAATTTCAACTATGCAAATGTGTGTTATTTCTCTCTGAGATGACTATGTAGTTGTTTGGATTTCAAGAAAAAGAATTGGTTTTTTGGTTGAGTTGTACATTCATTGGTTGCTCTGTCGATTAAAATCGTGGTGGGTCTCTGTGGATATTAAGTCAATGTGGTATTATCGCTCTGTGTTTTAATGGTGGAGGGTTTCAATTTGTGTATTATTGTTAGTTGCTTCCTCACAGTCATGAGTGTAACCCTATCCAATCGCATTCAAATTGTCATTTGGTTACTGTGTATTTTTCGTACCAGAGTCATGGTCGTGGGCTCATTTTCATTGTCTTGGCACCAAAGTATCTCAAGAATCAGTCTTAGGGTGGCCATAACGTTGATATATACTGTATGTTTGTGGGGTGATATAATTTATGCCTCGATGTTATGCATCCTCACTAGTATTGTTGTCAAATGGTTCGGCTCTTAAGAAAATCGATAGAGGTTATATCTATGTGTGTTCTTTGTAACCGTCACTATTCAGTTAACATTTTCCTCTCCTATGCAGGAGTAGAATGCACTATGTGCACTGGCCTTTTCTACCCTACCCGTCGTTGTCTTCCTCTATGGCTAATTGTTGTTCCATTGCCCAGACTGGGAGTTATAAGGAGACCATGTGGATTACTACTATGTCTGTATCAAAAGGGTTTTTTTTGTGGTTGATATGTCCCTGAGGACCTCCAGTTCTCTATGCTATTGTTAAATGAACACGCTCTTGATTGTCTCCTTGTATTTTTTTGTGACAGAGCCCGATTTTAAATCTCCAACTGTTCTTCTCCCTTCGGGCATCTTCTTGGTTGTCAAATATTGGTTTATCAAGTGGAGTGGTTATGGAATTTTTTGTCGAGTCCCTATCTCGTATTTCTATGATTAAATTGGTTGAAGAGTTACAATTGGGCCGAATGAGTAATTATATACAGTCAATGGATGTTATCCTCTCATTATGTTTCCACTCACTCTATTCTTACAACATGGTCTTAATTGCAAATTGGAAACACCTGTGTGTTTCACTAGGCCCGATCAGGGTTATAGCTAATTATGGAAATGGTGACTGTGTGTATTTGGTTATGTTCACTATGCATATATTATTGAATCATCGTGCATATTGTAAATGGTTACATCGACAGCGATGAGGCTCAGGTTTAATGTTGATTGTGGTTCCGTTGCAAAAACTTATTGGTTGATATGATGAATAAAGTGTGTAATCGGGAATGTTTGGAAGTCTGTTCATATTTGGAAAGGGACCTGTGTATATTTAAATTTGGGTCGATCGTGAATTGGCAAATAGTGGATTTTATTTTTATAGTGATGCAGAGGTGGAGCAATGTTGTTGTGTGTTTTCTTTAAATTCTTAAAAGGAAAGAAAATAAATTAAAGACCAAGCATTTTCTTAACAGGACTGTTGAATGGAAAGTTGTTTCGATTATGAGTATGATTGCATAGACTATTCTAAATTGAGAATTTTTGAGAAATTTAAATATTGGAACGATGAATAGTTTGATACACAGTAATTGTTGATATGGTGTTGGTAATTTTTGTATTGATTTTAGTACAGAGTTATGTTTATTGATTACTTGATTTGTTTTATGAATAGTATTCGTTATTTCCCTACCATTCTCTCACTTTCCGCACATTACAAATCCCCTCACATTCCCATATTCACTATTCACGCCATGTTCTTAAAATTAAAATATAATTAAATGAAAACTATGTATGATAGCAATTGAAGGATGACAGAGAGATGAGTTACAGTTGATATGTTTGTTAATACAACACAGTTGATTGTTTGATGATTTGTTGAGAAGTAACCATGATCTATTCCCTTTCATTTTATCACTTTTTGCTCAATACAACCCCTCATATATCCCAAAACCCTTATTCACCCCCTTCTCATTGACAAGTTGTTATTGGACAAATCAGTAAATGCGGACATCAACAGATCTCCCTAGTTTCACCACAAAGCTAGAACAAAACAAGATAGTATACTAAACTTCCCTTAGATTTCAGTTATCAAATAGGAAGAGGATCCAAAACATAGCTTTTAAATGTTGAAGACATGACCTCGCCAATGTGATCCCAGCTCCATTGTAAGGCTTATGGAGAAATATCCACAAAGAAACGCAAGCCAACGAAGATAAGAATAACAGATTCTATTTGATATGAAACTATGTATGTGATCA
The DNA here is from genome assembly GCA_009831015.1 of Picea engelmannii. Classification (NCBI taxonomy): domain Eukaryota; kingdom Viridiplantae; phylum Streptophyta; class Pinopsida; order Pinales; family Pinaceae; genus Picea; species Picea engelmannii. The sequence goes on along the minus strand of ML806262.1, from coordinate 100,001 downwards.
AGGAATCATACAATATGGACAAATAACATTCATATAGGAAATAAAAGTATATCTGTATTAAAGAATGTGGAAGAAAGATACAACCAGATGCCTTGATGTTGTCAGGTTCCTTCCAACAATTCCTTGCTTTCCACACACTTCTGATCCACGGATTATGTGACTATAGATCTGAAAGTCACTCGCAATCTATCTTGACAAAGCATAGCTCAAAGCCACTCTAACCAAGCTAACAATCTCAAGCCAAATTTCCAATCTAACTTTCTCCATGAGAGCTCCTCTCCTTTTATAAGCTAAAGAGGATAAGGTGAGGAGGTTAGGATGATCCCACTAAATCAGAAAAGTGAGTAAGATCCAAACCGATCGGAGGCCACCTCACCAGAGAAGCTTCTCCTTCTAGAAGCATCAAGAATATGCTCGTTTTCCCACGTACGAAAATCATCGCACCCCTATAACTGAGCAGAGTGCGACGACGTCACAGGCGTAGGCCAAGTTTAGTACAGCAAACGATAATCTGGGATCATCACACCCCTAACATTAGGTAGGGTGCGATGATCCTCCTTCATAAGGTGTTTACAAAGGAAAAGACAACTTCTTCCCTCGGGCAAAGTTCTTCTCCCTTCTTTCTTCAGGAATTCAGGCCACTAATCCTTCTAAAGAAAAAGGATAGGTTTACATCATTAACAGTCATAGGGGTGAAGAAAATAATGTGTAACAGAGAACCCCCCAAAGTATGAAGTAAGAACAGAGTGATAGCTGAAATACTTTGTCAAGTGTGTGTAGGGAACAAGGAACATGTCGGTCGAAAACCTGCCAACAAACAAGGAAATATAGTACAATAATATATCATCACTGAGGTAGGCATTCCTATACTCATAATACAAATGACTCAAAGCATAAATGCTTACATGAAAAGATCCATGTCAAGTAAGACAGGTCATAGCCACCAAACATACACTGTGGATCCATGCCAATATGACTCAAATCTGAACATAGCCACCAAAAATACATTGTGGATCTATGTGTTAAAGACTCAAATTTGAACATATCCACGAGACATACATTATGGATCTATGCAACAGTACAATTTGAATATACTCCAATGCAACCTGAATCTATCAGAAAAGATTCAGGGTCTTCATCTCCACCACTCTATAGTACGAATCTAACCATGTGTTGAAGTTGAACATGGTAGAAACCACTTGATTATTGGTCATTAATGAATATCTTTAACAAGTGCGAGGGAAATCACCATTAATGCCAATGACTCCCAAGGTACTCTAGTACAATCCAATGAATGTGAATTAATGAGCTGAAGTCAAACACTTGAAGGAATCTCCCGATCAGGGGTCAAATGATGAAAACCCACTGTCGAAAGCGAGGAAACCTGTCATTGAGGCATGCAAGTTCCAAGGTACCAATTAGTTTCTAAGTCTAATTCATGGATAATGAGTTGAAGTCGACAGGAAAAGACTCTTCACAGGAGGGCCTTAATGTATCCCCCATCAATGACACGAAACAGGTAAAAATATTTGAGGTATATCATAGTAACAAGCGATTCAAGACTGACTCGGGGATGGTCGACACAATAGAAGGCTTAAAGACTGCAGAAATGGCTGACGCAATAGAAGTCTTTCTGGGTTGAACTTATTTTTGAACATATTGACGACAAGACAATTGTCTTGGCAACACCAACTCAACAACATGGATCACGGACCAAAATGTAATCTTAGAGGAGTATGATCAAGAGACAAGAAGATTTTCCAACCTAGACACAAAGCGAGTGAAAGGGTGTCATGTTCAAAGGCGACTCTTCCATAGAATACAGGTTTAGATACATTTCTTTCCAAATTTTCCCCCACCATTTATGGCGAGTACCTCTTTATTTGTACACAAGATTGAGGAGGATAACATATGTTTGAATTGCAAGCTCATCCTTAAGATGAGTCCCTCGGAGTATGTTTAACGAATCGTAGGAAGGAGTGGTTCGAGCCCATATGGGTCTTTCGATGTGTGTTTAATGAGTCCAAAGAAAGAAAACTCGAGGGTTTTTCATTTTTAGAGAGTCTGAAAAACACTTAAAGAGAACTCCAAAATGTCATTTTTCGTAAAGTAGTCTGATAAGACCGAAAAAGAGATAAACTATCGCTCAACAGACATTTTCTTCAAATACTTTTATGAGTGTGAAAAGAATAAGGTCGCTCGGCAATATTTTCATGTTTAAAGAATCTGAAAAGAGATTAAAGGAAACTCCAGGGGGTTCCTTTTTCGTATAACCTTTACGAGTCTGAAAAAGTGATAAAAGTGTACTCGGTTACATTCTCATTGATTTACGAGAATGAGAAAGAATGAAGACTAAGCTTGGGATTGTTTTTATTTTTACACAAGCTTAAAACAAAACAAAACTATGCTTGGGATAGATTTTATTTTTTCGCAAGATTAAAACTAAACAAAACTATGCTTGGACCTAGTTTCATTTTTACACAAGCTTGAACCAGAGGAAACTATGCTTGAGGTAGGTGGTTTCATTTTTATACATTCTTGAACCAGAGAAAACTATGCTTGCGACTTCCCAACGCATTATCCACGGATGGTTGGTACTTAGCCCCCAGCTTAAGAAGCTAGCGACTAAAATTTAGCATGAAGTCCAGAGGTTGTAAACATTGCCCCCCAAGCTTTGTTTCATCCAACATCACAAGCGAATGGAATGAAGCTTCAAATACTATACGTAACGAAGTACTTGACTCAATCGAAGAAAGGGGAAATCTATTTCATTTTTTAACGAGCTTGACATAGGAAAAAAACTATGCACATAACCTTTGTTTCATTTTTTAACAAGGTTTCCACAGAGATGCAAAACTATCCTCACAGTTGGTTTCATTTTTTAATGAGATTGAAATCAGAAAACCATGTCCAAAGATGGTTTCATTTTTTAATGAGCTTGAAATCAGAAAACCATGCTCAACACTTCTATTCTTGATCACGGTATCCAAGAGGACAGTGCTCTGGAAGGACACCATGTCAAGGGACAAAACTTGGTCATGTCTTCCAAGAGATCTTCACTCGATGGAAGGAACACATGTCGAGGGTCACGATAGGGGTAAGGAGATCAATCTCAAATAGCCCTACCGAAGAGATCACCATGTCAACTACTGGATCTAAGTCATAAGTATTGAGCTTACAAGGAGAGGCTCATCTGCATCAACAGCTGAAGGCATGGGAGACAACGTCACATAATTGACATGTGGCAGAGGTGATATCAACTTCATATATGAACCATTCAGGGAATTCATCGAGTTGATGGTCAAGTCAAGGCCAACAAACGAAAGTTGATCAATAGTCACAATTATTCAATCGTGAGGGAAATATATCACATGAAAAATAGTGGACACGATAGCTTTCATGGCACAGACATAATCTTGCCCAAGGAGTAAATATAAATACAAGGGGTCTTGGACTACCATGACGTCAATAAATATAGACTTCCTCCCAAAGTTACGGGAAACTGAGGAAGGATTCCTAAAGGGTAACCGGTTCTTCTGTTAAAAGCTAACAGAGTCTGGGTAACCGGCATAAGCTGAGGATAACCCAAAGCTTGCCAAGCAATAAAGGAAAAAATACTAACAGACGAACCTTCGTCTATCAGCGTCTAAGGAATGTCTCGACCACAAACCTATACTGTGATCTTGAAAGGAATGTGAGAGAGAAGACGATGTCTAGTTAGTGCACCCCAATCAAAAAGGATGGCCTCATTACTTGGAGGGGGTTCCACGGAAGAAGGTGGAATTCCCCCTTGCAGGGTAGATTCTGATCAATGAGAAAAACATGGGCAGTATCAGGTTTAATCTCTAGCGAAAGACTAGGATCGACCGATGACAAGATCTGATCAACCACTCGAGTTTCATTCTCCAAGGGGAGAATGGGGTCGATGGCTGGAAACAGATCGACCGCTTGGGTTTCACTCTCTAACGGGAGAGTGGGATTGACCGAGGATGGGACCGTATCGACCACTTTGTCAACTGGTGCAACTAAGGACATGACCAGATTGACTACATGATCAATCGGACTGACCAACGAAGGGACCAGATTGATCATTCCATCAACTACAGGTGGGTCGAGAGTAAGCTCGCGATAAACAGCTTGAAGCTAAGGCTAGGAAACAGTCATGTCTTCCCGTAATTTCAAGGCTTCATCCATACAAGGGAAAAGGTGAGTTTGATGACTCCCTCTGCATAATATACACATGAACTTGACTCTAATTTTATTCTTCCCAATAGTATCCTGACTAGTTGATGGGAGGTCATCAACATGTTGTTCAAAGGCTGACGACATGGGTTGGTGAGGGTGTGTAGACCATGCTTCTATAACCTTGGACAGACCAGGGAAATCCTTAAGAAGATGGCTACCCTTACAAAGCATGCAAGGGTACTTGGGCTTACGGGTTGTTTGGGTGATCAGACAAATTGGTAAGTGCGGACATAAACAGATCTCATTAGTTTCACCACAAAACTAGAACAAAATAAGACAGTATACTAAACTTCCCTTAGATTTCAATTATCAAATAGGAATAGGATCCAAAACATACATTTTAAATGGTGTAGACCTAACCTCGCCAATGTGATCCTAGATCCATTGTAAGGCTTATGGAGAAATATCTGCAAAGAAACACAAGCCAACGAAGACAAGAATAACAGAGTCTATTATATATGAAACTATGTATGTGATCAAGGAATCATACAATATGGACAAATAAAATTCATATAGGAAAGAAAAGTATATATGTATTAAATAATGTGGAAGAAAGATACAACCATATGCCTTGATGTTGTCAGGTTCCTTCCAACGGTTCCTTACTTCCCACACACTTCTGATCCACGGATTCTGTGACTATAGATATGAACTTCATTCACAATCTATCTTGACAAAGCAAAGCTCAAAGCCACTCTAACCAAGCTAACAATCTCAAGCCAAATTTCCAATCCAACTTTCACCATGAGATCTCCTTTCCTTTTATAAGTTGAAGAGGATAAGGTGAGGAGGTTAGGATGATCCCACTGAATCATAAAAGCGAGTAATTTCCAAATCGATCAGAAACCACCTCGCTAGAGAAGCTTCTCCTAGAAGCATCGAGAAGATGCTCGTTTTTCCCACATACGAAAATCGTCGCACCCCTATAACTTAGCAGAGTGAAACAACGTCGTAGGCCAAGTTTAGTACAGCAAGCAACGATCTGGGATCGTCGCACCCCTAACATTAGGTAGGGTGCAACGATCCTCCTTAATAGGGTTTTTACAAAGGAAAAGACAACTTCTTCCTTCAAGAAAAGTTATTCTCCCTTCTTTCTTCAGGAATTCAAGCCACTGATCCTTCTAAAGACAAAGGATAGGTTTACATCATTAACAGTCATAGGGGTGACGAAAATAATGTGTAACACAAGTATTAAATGATTTTTATGGATTGGATTGCATGAATTTGATGTGTTGTTGAGCCAAACTTTGTTTCATATTTAAAGAGATGTCATGTATGGTTTGTTGAAAAAACTAGTTGCTAATAAACGTTGCATACAAGAATGAGCTTCTTAAGCAGAGGAATCCATGGTCGGAGTAACAGGGGAAGAGAAAATTGGAATAGGGGCCCTAGAAGGCCAAGCTTTTCTATACATTTTGATGCAGATCCACGAGAGTTGAACCAGCTATTCCAAGTTGGGTTTTTCAACTGGATTGAACAACAAGTGGTCCAACCTAGCCCAGAAAGGTCTCCTTTCCAACCCCCACATGTCCTTGGTATCCTAGTTCCCCCTCATGTCCCATTACAACCTAAAGTCCCTGAAAATGACAGATGGCAAGAGATTGTCCACCCGACAGTCTACCAACATCATGGTTGGCCCAATTTGCCTCTACCTGCTCCTCCTCCATCGGTTCACCCAATTGTCTAAGTTGCCCCTGTACACTCACCTGTATAGTCTTTCCACGCAAGCAAGAGGCTAAAAAAAAAATCCAACCATGCACCTGATAAAGGTAAAGTTGATGTTGCCCCCTCCTCTCCCTCAAGTGACTCTGCCAAATTTGTTTCATCCCGCATGCACTTGAGAAATGATTGCTCTCATGTTATCAGTGAGATCGGGCCTAAAGGATCCACACAGGCTAAGGAAAATTCAGAGAAATCAAAGGGAGATAGTAGCAACAAAGGGAAAATTGCCTCCCAAAGTGGAAAATATAGTTTTTGAGTGTTTTTATTTATTGATTGTTGAGAACAGTTGACTGCTGAAATTTTTGGACAACGCACTATTTTTGGATATTTTGGATATTATATTTTTTTTGGATATGGTTTCAAATATCATGGATATTAATTTTCAAATTATGAGAGTGATGATGGGAGCCACAAGGAGGGATGTGTTTGATTGAATGACTAGTTGTGTTTATGTTTGTTAAGAAACTAAAGGGAGTCACAAGGGGTCCCACCTACTAGTTATTATTTATTAAATACCCTTATTATTATTTTATTAATTTTCCCCCTAAATTAAAAGTTAGTTGAGTTTTAGTTAACTTATCTAAAAGAGGTAGTTTAACTACTTCAACTAATTCCGATTGCTTAAAGGCAAAAAGAGAAGGAGGAACAAGGAGAGAATAGAAGGAGAAAGCATACTAAGGTATGCTCTTGAGTTTTATTGAGATAGTTCAGTTTTCATTCATTATTTAATTCATTGAAAGCCTAATTCTCTTTTATGATAACAGGGTCCTATTGTAGACAGCAAGATTCAAGGTTGAATTACATCATTTAGACACTTGTTTTTCAGAGGTGTTGATCTATCTTTGATAGTCTATGTAGACTTGTCTGTTTATGAATTAAATTTCATGACCGATAAAGGATATTGTGCAGAGTCGAATGGGCAACAATATGTGGCAAGATGATCCATCTTTTAAATTTCAGTTTTTTTTTATTTTCTGTCAGAAGTCCTTTTGTATGGTTTTCATCGGGGACATCTAAGTTTGACTTTGGTCCAAACTTCCTCAGGGAATTTTGTAAAAAAAACGATCCTTTTGATTAATTGGAATGAAATAAGTGATTGTGTTCTATCTCATTTGTGTTAATTATTGACTTGGTATTTTTTCTTTGATCTACATTTACTTTTGCATCTGTTATATTCATAAAATTACATAAATATTGAAGTTTTCAGCAATCTTTTATTTATAAGAAAATCAGCCTAAGCCCTTGTAACCAATACTTGTGGATTAGGAAACAATTTTTGAGGCTATAAACATAGGTTGATAATCACGTATATCTTGCCTTAGCCAAGCAAGATCTGAAAATGCTTGAGTAAGATCGTTTCGTATATTTTCTTCAACAGGCGGCACTAGGTTAAAAAAAATTAAAAAGAACTTGCTCGCATGTGTTTCCGTCCAGTGTTTCAGTCTTGGTGTTAATGCACTGAGAGACGTATTAATTTAATTGTTTTAAATATTAAGTATTTCATTGAGTTAGATTATGCAACAAGGTCACGAAGATTTCTCATGTGCGTGCTATGGGACTTTGCTTCTCTATAAAAATGGTCTTTGGAACAATCTAGTTATGTCGTAAAGCACACAACATTGATTATGCACAGTACCCTAATAAATAATATTAAGTCTACATTGATTATCCAAAGAAGCTCACGACCATATACCTTTGACATACATGGAAAATTGAAAATTGTCACATACATAGTTAATTTTGTGAATAGAAATCTGAGTGTGGGCCTTGAGTCTTGCCATGAAGTATTAATGCATACATGCTATAGCTAATGGGTAATTGCACTCCAACCAAGATAATTATATTAATGAACTTAACGAAGTTTTCCTCCTCATATAACGGTCTCATTGCCATCCATGCCTTTGCTCGAGGACCAGCACCTTGTGACAAAAGAGGGGAGCATCCAGACAATAAGGAAATTGACAAAGGAGGGTGTTGTAGTTTGCAAATGCGGAAACACAAATTAGCATAAGACAGTCAATACAAATGCAGACAAGGAACACAGCAATTTATGTGGTTCACCCAAACGTTGGGCTACGTCCACCAAGCATAGGTATCAGTTGTCTTATTATTCAGTGAATGGAGATTACAGTAGGGTCTCACTCCTTTCTGACACACCAGCCTCTACGGGCATACATCAAATTTATAGCAATGTACATTAGAAACTGATTATTGAATGTAATCTCATCCATATTCTAACTTGGTCGCATTGGTTACAACCAACCCCGGTTTATAGGATCTGAAATCCTATTCATGGATGAATTGTTGTCACCGTTTCCAACAGAGGGGAGCATCGATGAGGTATTCAGTTTCTTTGGCGTAATTCTCTTATTTACATCGACCAGGTATTCAATTTAAAGAAGAGTAATTCTTTGATTTACAGCTCCTACCATTCTTTTGTTATTCTATTCAAGGATAATTAGATTTTATATTGTCAATTTTACCTGAAAGGCAGTTTTGAGTTTTTCCTGACTTTTTTTCTTGTTTTCAGTGAGCAATCTATAATTCGGAATGTTCTTTCTTCTATCTTTAAGCTCTGTTTATGTAGAGTAAATGAGTTTCAAAATATTTTCCTGTAGCGTTTTATCGGTGATCAATTAGGCATTTTCTAGTTTTTCTAATTCGAGTGTTGGAACTTTGAAGTTCTCGTTGTGTCTACTACCTATCTTTCAGCTGAACTTTGAGTCTGGAATTTTCAATGAGAGAATGGGGTCATCTTTATACTTATTTTGGTTGTCTTTTAAGTTTGAGTTATTTCTATTTTGGAATTTTTGGTCTAAATAAATGTATATCGTTTTTTTTTTTTTTTCATATGGCTGATTTGTGTTTGTTCTCATGGTTTAGGATCTATATCGATGACTTTTGAGTTCAAGTTTAGACATATATATGGTTTCTTCTTGTAGTTAAGGATCCATATGATTTTGAACCATGATATTTTTTTTTCTTTATTAGTAAACCTTTCCATTAGTCCAAATCAAAGGAGCACGATGAAGTCAATCACACTACCCATTGGGTGTTAGCAAATGAAATTGATCGGGATCAAGACTATTCAAAATCAATTGATAAGAAAGATCCTAAATTGATCATCAATCAGTACAAGAATTGTATCTAGACATTGTGTTTATTAAATGTTTATTAAATAGACTATCATTCACGATACATTTTATAAGTTATTTATTTTTGTAAACAAATATGTTGGCAGGTCGTATCATCGAGAGAATGGCCCTTGATTTTGAGATATAGAGATTTAATGAGAACTCAATCACCCAAGGTTGAGATTATTCAAGCTTTGTACAAATTGTTTCTCTCAAGAAAAGATGTGGGCGTGCTCAGGTAGTTCTATGCTTCAGGTCATCTCATCGAGAGAATGGCCCTTGATTTCGAGATATAGAGCTTCAATGAGAACTCAATCACCCAAGGTTGAGATTATTCATGCTTTGTACAAAGTGTTTTTCTCAAGAAAAGATGTGGGCATGCTCAGGTAGTTTTATGCTTCTTATTTCTTTGGAACCCTTTTATTCTTTTAACATTTTCAGGACGAATTGTTGTATCCTGAGAATGATGCTTTAGATTATGTAATAAGGTGACTGACAGTTATCACTAATATAGGATGTAAAGACCATATTTTATCATTTCATTTAGCAGTCCCTTTGACCTTTTTGTGGTCAATAGTTGGACTTAAATAAAATTATCTTGAATTGTTTATATTGGTTACACAGTGAGCTACTTGTAGACTTCTCCCAATCATGCAATCCACCACCTAATGTAGAACGAAAACCACAGCAAATGATAGTCTTCAGGTATGTGGTTAATGATGAGGTATATTGGTATGAGGCCAAGGAAGTAGGACTTGTCTATCATAGTTAATCTAAATAAAATAAGAAACAATGATATTTCTACCCTTATCTTCAACCCTGGGACATTGTCTTGGTATTGTTGAAATGCTTCATCAGTTGTTTGGAAAAGTTAACATAGAATAATAGTCTCTCTCTATTACAGTGTAACCTTAGTAGAGAGGGATATTGTTGGAATGCTTCATGAATTATTTTGAAAAGTGCATGTAGAATATAATCAGTCTATTACAATGTAGAACAAGGATTGCAAACGTTCATTGAATTACCATACAATTTTAGTTTCTTCCCAAAGTGTGTGCTAGATACAGTTTGTCTTCTGTGATGTGATGTTTGTTTATCATTATCTACTTATGTGATCTAATCTGCTAGTCTTTTTGTTATTTTGAACATTTCGGACAGTTACTAATGTGGTCATTATTACAGACATCGAATCAATGAATCACAATTTGACCAGGTCCTGAATGTTGAATTATAAGCTATATATAAGTTTATTTTAACTTTCTATCCAAGTTGATTCAATTTGTAATTGGAAGTTACAAATTTCTCATATAGTTGATTATGTATTTTAACATTCCTCAGTTTAAATTATAGATGGTTCTTTTACTATGATGTTATTAGTTGCATTGAATCCAGTATGGCAAGACAAAGCTAGAGTCGAGGTCGTGGAGATCATCAAAGGAGTCCAGTATCCAGACATCATCATGCTCATCAAAATGAAGAACGTAAGTGTTATTATTAGTCTACTACTCATGAAGCTTTTGATGACTTTTATATATGTTAGTCGATCACAACTTGTGGGATTAATTATGTGTGCAGATGAATATTGTTATGAAGGAGTCAATGAGGATGTACCCCCCGTTTCTTACACAGTTAGACAGGCCAAGCAAGACGTACAACTGTGGAGCTTTGTAATACCCAGAGGAATGTTTGTGTTCATCTACATAGATGGTGGATTCATTCCATTTGGGTTTCGGGGAAGAATTTTCCCTAGTGAGAAGCTGGCTCACATGGAGCAAAAGGCAATACTTAACATGATTGGATTATTCTTTTGTATACTTTACATTTAGAAATAAATTTTATCGAACTTTATTTTTGTTTTTTTTTCCAAGAAATTTTCGTTGGAATCATCTGTCGAATTATGGGGTCTAATCACAAGTCTTTAATACAAGGTCTAATCACAAGTTTTTATTCTATTTCAATTTTTTTTAAATATTGACTCTCTTTTTTTCTTTTTGTTTCAGACTACATATAACTATTACATTAAAACATTTTTAACATGTTACTAATATCACAAGTGCAACCACAACTAGCATAAGCACCTAAAACGCATTTGATATGACCTAATTGATCCCTTTATCGTTTTTGCTACTGTATATATGTCTTATGTGTCACACTAAGAAACGCGCCTCAAAAGTGTTTGATATATGCCCATATACCTAAAAGGTGTTTGATATGAGTTGATTGATCCCATTATCATTTATGTCAGTGTGTATATGTATTTTGCGTGACGCTAAGAAACTCACATCAAAGGTGTTCGATATATGCCCATATGTTTCTTGTGTTATGCTAGGACAAGCATCTAAAACGTTTTTTCTATATGCTCATTACCATTAGTACTTTTGTAAGCATATGTATCTATGTGTAATCAACATATAGTATTTATATGTAATCAACATATATAGCATTTTACTTTTATTTGTTATAAGTGTTATAACTTTATTTTGAAGGTTGACATATGGTGACATAAACATTATCTAACATCTTTTCCACACTATATTGTAAAAGCATTTTTCGATGCAATCAAGCTATCAACACCTTTCGGTGCAATTAAGCTATCAACGCAAATCACTTAAATCATCTTTTTTTAACAAATAAAGTCCACTAACTCCCTAATTCATTCAACCTATTTAACCATTAAACCCCTAGCCCATAACAGACTAACCCTATTTTCATTCAATAAGATAATCAACAATCCAACATTATCCATGTGTATTGCTTGTCACTCTCAACTTTGAAGGGCCAAAACTACGTAGACTTAAATTTTAATGGCTAGATGTTCAATTATTTTTTGGGGATATGGTCCATTGGCTAATTTAGAGTACTCAAGGATGCATATTTTAAATTTATTAAAATGGGATTGTCAATTTTGTGTTTGGTTATTATCTAGTATTTAAATATTATTAATCTTTTTTTAAGTGATAGGTGTTAAATAGCTTTGTCACTCATTCCATGGGTAGCTTCAACTTTATTTCAATTCTCAAAAGCATAGTGTATCAAGTGTCATCCTCTCTTGAATTTAAGTTATGCATAGATAATGCATTATTACAACTTTCAAATATTTCATATTACCTTAGTCTTTCACCTTAAAGTGCATACAACTTAAAACTATATAGAGTTATTATCTTAAAACTTTATCAAGAGGCAAGTATAAGCAACTTTGTTGCTATTTTTACTTGTTTATATTTAATAATTTAAATTTAATTTATTATAATATAATTTATTATAATATAATTTATTATAATATAATTTGTTATAATATAATTTATTATATTATAAATTAATAAAATCTTTGGAAATATAAAATATAATAATTGTGGTTTTAATAAACATTTATATTATAGCTTTCTCTTGTAATCTTTGAATAATAAAAATTAATAAAAGAACATTATTATTACATCATCATTATTATTAGTGAATAATTATATCATAATGTTATTATTATAATATATGAAAAATACATATACAAAAAGCGAGGAGTTGCCCGCGCCCTGACTGCGCAAACCCTAGTTGTGACGCATGGGGTCATCCATGGCCGCCTTCGAAGGTGGGGAGGGCCACGCCCCTCCCTCTCCTAGCTCGGCCTTCCATAAGATTCTGACCGCCAACGGAAAGAAGCTTCCCTCTGCAGCTCCGCCCAGTTTCGTTAAATGTCTGGAGTCAATCCCTGAAATAGATCTTCCTCTGGAAAACCCCATGCAAGTAGCAATTTCTTTGGCAGAACGTGGACTGGTTGGACAGTTCATGGGGCTCTGGCCTTCCGTCAAGACCATAGATAATTGGATTCAAAGGAACTGGCGACCTTTGATTCAAAACAGCGCTACTTGCTATGCGATGGGAAGAGGCTATTACATCTTTGAATTCATCTTAGAAGCAGATCAAGATCTGATCTTCAGAAATGGTCCCTATTTCATGGGAACCCAAGGGCTCTACCTGAACTCTTGGAACCCTAGTTTTGATCTGGAATCGGAGGTCCCAAAGGAAGTACCGGTATGGGTCAAACTCCCAAATCTCCCAATACATTGCTAGAACACTTCCTCGCTTATAGCAATCGGTAACGGGCTCAGACAATACATAGATAGAGCAGATCCAAAGGATCAATATTCTTGTGCCCGCATCTGTGTGGAAGTAAACCTTGAAGTTGGTCTCTCAGAAGCGATCAAGTTAAAGGTAGGAGAATGGTAGCATTACCAAAAGCTCAACTACGAACAACTACCGTTCAAATGCAGGGGTTTCCATGAATATGGTCATTTCCAGAGAAACTGCCCAAAGGACCTTAGGAAGGACAGAGAAGCAAGCGAAGGTTGGCAATAGGCGAGAAGAGGCAGGCCCTCTACAAAAGTAAAGGGCGCAAGATCTGATAAATCAAGCCAGGAACAGCTAGAGGAACAAGGAACCAACGTCGAAGCAAGGAATAGTGGCCCGATACCTGATTCGGAAAAGGAAAAGGAAGCAACAGAAATCGAGCCCTGGCCAAACCCTGAGGTGGATCCGAATCCACGAAGTCCCACCTGAGATCCGACAGAAACCACAATGCAAGTGAGAATGAGGGAGCAGGAACCAAAATCAAAAGGAAACAACAAAGATCTGGAGGTTGAGGAAGGAGAGGTCTTCTCGGATAGCAGCACTGAGGAAGATAGCGGTATAGACATCACCCCAAAAAAACCAAACAGAGGCAGGAAAACAAAAAAGACGAAAAGAGAAAAAGAGACCTACAAGGACGTCTTGAATGGATCGCAGCCAACCATTAAACAGTTAATCAATGTCAGACAAACCAGCAAAAATTCCAAGTCCCCCCAAGGAGGCCTTACCTCCCCCTCAAGTAATCAATGAAACTCACCTCTTGGAACTACAGGGGATTCGGCAGTAAGATAAAAGAAGAAGCGTTAAAAGACATTATCAAAACCGCAAAAGCTGAGATCCTGCTATTTCAAGAAACCAAAATGGATGGACAAGAATTTATTAGGAAAGCGAAGGAAAGATGGAACATCAGTAAAGGAATTGTTCAAAGCGCAAGGGGCACCTCAGGTGGCCTGGGCACACTCTGGAACTCAAGTAAATATGACCTAATCAAGTCCGAAGCATGCAAGCACTGGATCTTCACCAGCCTCCTCCATCTGGAAACAGGTTGTCAGGTAAGCCTCTTCAACCTCTATGTACCTGTTCTACAAGAAGATAAAAAAAGTTGTTGGGACACTTTAAAGGACTTTTTGTAGCAAAATGATCTGGAAAACATCATCCTTGGGGGGGACCTCAACCTAACCCTCACAGCAACTGAGAAAAAAGGAGGCACAATTGTCTGTGACCCGACAAGGGAATGGGTAGAGGACCTAATGTCTTCCTGGGAACTGGAGGATATAAAGCCCGGTAAAGGGAAGTACACCTGGACTAATAAAAGGGTGGGACTGGGGCATATTGCAGCAAGGCTAGACAGATTCCTAGTCCAAAGCTCTTTCTTAATGTTGGGACTCAATCTTACGTCTATCATTCTCCCGCACAGCATTTCAGACCACAAGCCTATCATCCTGGATCTGTCCCCAGATACCAACAATGGTCCGATACCCTTCCGATTACATCCAAAATGGATCCAGGAGGCGATCTATCCAGCTCTGGTTGCTAGTATCTGGAATGGTTCAGTAAAAGTCTCCCCCTTCTTTGTCTGGGAAGAAAAACTAAGAAAGCTAAAGGTGGTCTTAAGACTCTGGGCCAAAACCCTCTCTAATCCAGCAGTTGATCGATAAGCAACGCAAAGGAAGCCCAAAAACCACCAAATCCAAATGGAAGGCTCAGATATTACCCAAGAAATCTTACAGCAAGAGGTAAAGCTGCAAAAAAATTGGCATCAAGCTTGCAGAGAAGAAGAGAAATATTAGCATCAAAAATCTAGATGTCTCTGGCTGGAAGTAGGGGATAAGAATACAAAGTTTTTCCATAAGCAAGCAAAGGCCTGAATGTAGTTTCAAAAGGTAACGGAAATCCACACTCAGGGCCAGACCATAACAGATTTTGAAGGCATCAAAAGGGCAGTTGTGCAAACTTTTGAGACCCTCTACATAGAAACTCAGGATGTGGCTATCGACCCTTCCTCTTACCCTTTGAATCTAATTCCGAAGTGCGTTCAAGAAGATGTTAAAAACAAACTAATCACAAAAGTGGATGATCCAGGTGGATATCAGTGGCCACCCACCATTTCCAAATGGCTCAAAACAGTTTTCTGGCCATTTTGGCAATTTACTATTTTTAGCAGGTTTTAACTTCCGGGGCCATTTTGAGGGTCCAAATGAAGGTTTTTCAAGATCGAGGTTCTCAATGATATCCGAAGGCATGATTGAGCCCCCAAAATGAATCTCCTCGACAATACCTTTCCAACGAGTTATCACACGCCTAAAACGGAGATCGTATGCAAAAGTTACGACCCCGGGAAGTTGATGCACCAACTTACCCAAACGGGGCCCACATGACTTTTGGCGCTTCATCTCCTAGGGTTAGGTTTTTGGATGTCTAGAACTTTTGGCATTCCCATTTATTGTAAAAAGGCCTTCAGAGCCTCATTGTAATCATCTTCTGGCGAATGCGAGTAGCCGTCACATCTCTTCTCAGAGATAAGCTGCCGCCATTCTAGCGAGTCTTTCACTCTGCATTTTTACAGTCTCTGTACATTTCTTTCATTAATAGAAATCGTGTATTACTGTATATCTTTGACTCTTGTTATATTTCCGCTATATCTCTGTTATATTTTTGTCTCTCTTGCAATATCTCTGAATATTTCTGTGTTATATCTC
>ML806262.1:67348-82399 GCA_009831015.1 Picea engelmannii | reverse complement strand
TTTCCAAATGGCTCAAAACAGTTTTCTGGCCATTTTGGCAATTTACTATTTTTAGCAGGTTTTAACTTCCGGGGCCATTTTGAGGGTCCAAATGAAGGTTTTTCAAGATCGAGGTTCTCAATGATAGCTGAAGGCATGATTGAGCCCCCAAAATGAATCTCCTCGACAATACCTTTCCAACAAGCTATCTTACGCCTAAAACGGAGATCGTATGCAAAAGTTACAACACCGGGAAGTTGATGCACCAACTTACCCAAACGGGGCCCACATGACTTTTGGCGCTTCATCTCCTAGGGTTAGGTTTTTGGATGTCTAGGACTTTTGGCATTCTCGTTTATTGTAAAAAGGCCTTCAGAGCCTCATTGTAATCATCTTCTAGCGAATGCAAGTACCCATCACATCTCTTCTCAGAGATAAGCTGCCACCATTCTAGCGAGTCTTTCACTCTGTATTTTTACAGTCTCTGTACATTTCTTTCATTAATAGAAATCGTGTATTACTGTATATCTTTGACTCTTGTTATATTTCTGCTATATCTCTGTTATATTTTTGTCTCTCTTGCAATATCTCTGAATAGTTCTGTGTTATATCTCCGCTCTCATTTCGTGCCGAAAATAATCTGGATCAGTGGACCAACAGGAAATTAAAGAGGCTTTAGACCAGCTGCATCCAGACAAAGCCCCTGGCCTGGATGGCTTCACGGCAAGATTCTTTCACAACAGTTGGGGCGTCATCAAATATGACCTCACCAAGCTCATCAAGAAATCACAGTCCTATGTAAGAATTGGAGGAGGAACAAATTATTCCTTTCTAGCATTGATCCTGAAAGAAAGAGGAGTGACCAGCTTTGACAGGTTTCGTCCAATCTCCCTGTGTAATACCAGTTACAAAATCCTTACCAAGATCATAGCAAATAGATTACAAAATATCCTCCCTGCAATAATCCCGGAAAATCAAGGCGGTTTCATTAAAGGCAGACATATAATGGATAATATCATCTTGGTTCAAGAGGCTCTGCACTCGAGTATACGACGAAAGGATAAAGGTATGATAGTCAAGTTAGACTTAGCTAATGCATTTGACAGGGTGAGACACAACTTTCTGTTCCAGGTAATGGGGAAATTGGGTTTTGCACCTTCCTTCATAAAGTGGATTAAATCTTGTATCGCTTCTCCCTAGATTTCCCCCCTTGTCAATGGAAGAGCCACTAATTTCTTTCAAGCCTCCAGGGACCTTAGACAAGGTTGTCCCCTCTCCCCTCTTCTCTACGCCATCCAAGCTTATGTTCTAAGCCTTCAGCTCGATTATGTCCAAACGCAGCAAAACCTGTCCGGTCTCCGTATCGCAAATGGTGTAAAGGATATCAATCATGCCCAGGTCGCAGATGACATGTTGCTACTTGGAGGTGTGAGTACAGTGATAGCCAGAAAATTCAAAAAGGAGTTGGACACCTATACAGAAAATTCAGGCAGCCTGATCAGTTTGAACAAAAGTAAAATCTATGGATGGAACATCACCCCAAGGGAAATGCTCGAAATCTCAAGAGTATTGGAAATGGATGGGTGCACCAGTTGGGATGATTTCAAGTATTTAGGAGTTCCAATATTCAAATACACCTCTAGAGAAACTCACTACAACCAGTTGATAGAAAGGATTAAAAACAGAATCAACTCCTGGGGAGCCAACTAGTTAAACTTGGCAGGAAAAGTAGTTCTAATCAAAGCTGTGCTGGCCAGCATTCCAATCTATCAATGCTCCCTTCTCCTGGCACCTAACGCAGTTATCCAGAAGATAAAAATGATGATTAGGCGTTTCCTTTGGGAGGGAGGGAAGCAAACGGGTAGGAAGCTGCATCTCATAAGCTGGGGAAAAGTCTCAAAACCTTTTCTGGAAGGAGGCCTCCAACTCAGAAATCTCCAGACCCAAAACTTAGCATTGGGGGCCAAAATCTTATGGAACACAATTACAGGGAAGTCCACTTGGAGCAAAAGAGAACTTTGGAAGAAATATTTTACAGGGCCAAGGAAGAATTGTGTTGAAAAACCAGCAAAAGTGGGAAAAGTTCCCCTATCTTCACTCTTTCCCAGAAATCATTACAACCCTTACAAGGCCAAATCACATGGATTCCAAGGAATGGGAAAGATATCAATATCTGGAAAGACTCAGTCCTGGGAGAACCGCCGCTCTCAGAGAACCAGGGCCTAGGGAGAATTAGGGACTGGATGCAAACTCAAAATATTAAAAGCCTTTTAGACATCTCTTGTTGGGGGAATGATGAAAAGCACTCCTGGTAAGTTGGAAAATCACAAACCTACCCCAAGCACTTGAGGAAGAATGGTCTACGCTTAAGAGAAGGTTGCAAGGGAAATCCCCCCTACAGGAAAAGAAAAAAAACTGGAGAGGTTGGGGCCAACAAGCTGGCCTTTACTCCACGGCTGCCGAGTATTTTCACTTTGCTACAATCCCCCATGTTCCCCCCAATCCGAAGATCTGGTAAACAGTCTGGATTATGAAATCTATTTCGAAGATAGATATGTTTTTTCTAGATAGTGGTGCATAGGGGATCTCTTTCAGGGGAAAATCTAAAACAGAGAGGATGGGAAGGGCCCACTAGATGCCCACTTTGCTGCAAGGAGGAAGAATTGATGAACCACCTGCTGTTGGAATGCCCTTTCTCCAAGGAGGTATGGCTTTCTACCCTGGGTCTTGGATTTCTAGCCCTTCCTATTATGAAGGAAACCCACTCTTTGTTGTCGGACTGGCTCTCCTTGTATCCTTTCCGGATGACTAAGAAAGGACATTTGTTAGCCCTCTAGAAATCGATCCCAAAATTTATCCTCTGGAAGCTCTGGATTGAAAGGAACAACTGGATTTTAGGAGAGACTAAGAGGACTCTGGATCAAATAGTCTCAAGGATTAAGGCTCTCTTTAGTGAGAGTACCCCTTACTTTGTCAAAGCAACAAATAAAATCCCTCTAGACAGAGATGAAGAAGATTGGTTGAAGCATCTAGGCATCCAAAATCCTACGACTCCATGTCCTCGTTTATCTCATAAATGAAGTTGGGAGCTCAGGATGGGGAAGCAAGAACTGGAGGTTTGGAAACTCTCCAAGAATTCCAATTTGTTTTCCTTTGACGGAGCCTCCAAAGGGAACCCGGGGGAGGAGGGATCATTTCAAAATCTGATGGAACTAGCACTCTTCAGTTTGCCTGGGGAC
The DNA here is from genome assembly GCA_009831015.1 of Picea engelmannii. NCBI lineage: Eukaryota > Viridiplantae > Streptophyta > Pinopsida > Pinales > Pinaceae > Picea > Picea engelmannii. The sequence goes on along the minus strand of ML806262.1, from coordinate 79,181 downwards.
TTGGGGTTGCTTCCAACAACAGGGCAGAAGCCCTTGCACTCTGATAAGGGCTCAACGAAGCCATGCTCCTCAATATCCAAGATTTGGTAGTGCTAGGGGACTCAAGAGTTATAATCCAAGCACCAAATCAGAGCTCCATTTTGGAAAACGCCCTCTTCCAGCACTCACTTGATAAAATCAAGCTTCTAATGAGGCAGTTTCGGACTATTCAAATTTTCCATGTCCTCCGTGAAAACAATTCTCAAGCGGATGAAGAAGCCAACATGGGAGCAAGCTTGGGTCAGGGGATTTTGCTCCTCAACAGCGTTTTGGACAACTAGGAAATCTCGTAATCCCACAAATCAAATCGAAACTGCAATGGCCATATGGACAAGATGCACTGAAGGAGAGAGGGCAGATTCGATTCAGCCAGGTCACGCGGACTTCAGGAGGAGGGAGGACGAAATCATTTGGACGTTGACTTGCAGTGGTCGCCCATAACTCAACTCTGCATCACATGGGTGCAAGGATTCAAGAGGCGTGCTTCTTAACTCTCGCAGAACGCAGGGGAAGGGAAACATAGTAAGGAGAAAGATCAAAGGGAGAAGAAGAAAGGTGCCTCGTTCTAGCAGCAGCTGCCCAAGAGAGATGCTCCAATGGCTTCAAGCTCAGGTAGCAAACCAACAGTGGAGGAACGAATTTCGGCATTAGAGGAAAGCATGAAGAAGCTCCGAGGAATGCTAAATAATCTGGATGACTTTCTCCTAAACCTGGATAGCGAGGCGAGAAGGAGAATGGAAGGGCTGGAGCTTGACATTCTTCACACCAAATATGGAATGTGTGAGAAACTGGACGACCTGAAGAAGGAGTTGAAGGATCCACAACAAGAAATAGAAGACAAGGTCATAATTCTAGAGCAAAAGATGGATCAGATGAACGGTGAATGGAACCTGGAGAGAGATCAGGGCAAAAAGAAAGGTCAGAAGTAACTAGGCAGCAACTCCAAGCCAATTTATACACTACGTATTGGCATTTTGTTTTAGCCACGCAAGGCATCTAGTTGTGTTTTTTGTCTCTGTTAATGGAAGCATTTCCAGTAGTCAATATTCTGTAATAAACTTTGAATGGAAGTCTAGCCTAGTCTTGTAGATCAAGATCTATGTAACCGTATCGGTGGCTTGTCACCGATTATATAATATAAGCTCCATTAACCGTTTTTGTTAAAATATATATATATATATATATGAAAAATACAAAATTATTCAAATCACAATCATTTCACTCATCATATTTATATATTTTTGTTTGTAAATATGTTTAATCAACATATTGTATGTTGTTGAATAACAAGCAATTCACCTTAAAGAAGAGTTAAACATTATAAGGCAATAATGATTATAAGTTTTTGTAATCACAATCAAAATTAAATGATTTCATAAAACTAAAGTTAAACATTGTATGACAATTCTAAATTTAAATGAGTGAAACATCTCAAATTTAACTTAAAAACAAAGGAATCATTAGCGTACTTGTTAGTCTCTAATTTTGTCTTGATTTAGTGAGAAACCCTAATCCTAAACCCTTCCTACCTGCACTTCATTATCTGCTTTCATTTTATTTTAATCATTGTTTTCAGCTTGTTATGGTTTGCATTTTAGTTCTTTGGATAATTTCTTTAAGTTTGGAGTTTTAAGACATGGTTTTGAATGATGTGTCACTTCATATGCATGTTTGAACTTTACAAATTAAAATTATGCTAGTTCATTAATAGCACTACCGGAATAACATTATTCCCGTCGCGCAAATATAATCATGCCTTAATATGTGCCCACCACCTAGATTTCGTTATGATTACACAAATCATGGACTAAGAGTTCACATGTGTCCCACGATGGCTCTCGAATAATTTTATGATTCAAACCGTTACATGATCGAATTGCTTTGTACCTACAGAGGAATCATTTCAAATCATTCAATTCCAAAAGATCATTATCTAAACCCACCACTTGTCATTTTGATTGTGTTGAATTATAAGCGCAGGTATTTTTCTCAGAAGAACTGTTATATGTTAACAGTTGAAGTTTGTAAATTCAAAATCCGATCAGTGCCTATTGTAGCATCGTGTTTCATGGCACCTAAGAGAAGTGGGTAAGTGGTCAGATTGGAACTTAAGGGCTCTGAGCTTCTTGAGGCATATCCGCAGATGGTGTATAGATGTAAAGATGTTGGTTGGTTTGAATTCCTCACTACCTTCCAAGGTTACTACGAACAGATCTCTTTGGCATTTTCACAAAACTTCGATGGTTACGAAGTGGAGACCAGGAAATTGATAATGCTGGTGACAGAACAAACAATTGCCAAGGCTTGTAGGTTGGTGGTCGGAGGAGAACGATGGTGGAAGAAAGAGCATGTAGTTACAGAATTCGCCAATCATTTTTTGCTGCCAGACAAACAAAACCGGGATTGGAGAAAAGGAATCCCTCCCAATTGCATCAGATAGGAATGGCACACTGCTCTGGTAATTATCCACAGGTATATCACCTGTGAAGGCAGATTCTCATTGATTTATATCTATCACATTAGGTTATTAATGCATCTAAATGGTGATTATCCTTTAAATTTACCTTATTTTCTCCTCAAAAGCCTGGCAAAAATGTCAAAAAGAGTGCAGTCACACTCCTCTAATGCAAAGAGTAGCTTGTTTCATCAGGTTTTAATTAAGACTCTAGTCATGTCTACCCTAAGAGAAATATAAAAACCCTGGAGCTGGCTCATGCAATCCTTAAATCTTGACCCACAGTCCAACAAACAGAAGAAAGGAAAAAGGAAAAGGGATGTTACATAGGAGCCAAGCATTCCAGTTGATGAAACCCCTATTAAAGAAGAATTGCATGCCATTAGGGTAACGAGGACCAACAGAGGTAAGAGACCCAAATGGGAAACAAAAAAATGAAGTTCTTCCTGAGGTAGATTTAAAAATAGAAGAAGACTCTGATGAAGATTATAATGTTACACTCTCATCCAAGCATAAATCATCAGCAACCAGTAAGAAGAATGTTGCAGTTAAAAGGAAAAATAATAAATGTGTGCATGTGCCTCAATACCCTAGGAGGAACTCTACAAGAGTCACCAATAAGTACAGGCTAAGGCCCAAAGCCATGTTCGATTCCTCAATCAAAAGTGAAGATGTCATAGTGATAGAAGACCATTATGAATATGCTAAGAAGATATCAAACGAAAGACAGGAAAGTCCCCAGTACATAAAGAACCAGTAAAAGAAGGTAAGCAAATTGTTCTATTCTCTACAGGACCTGTAACAAGAGCTGCTACCAAATTGTCAAGAGTTAAAGCATCTGCCAAAGGTATAAATAGGGTTCCTGAAACTAAAGAAAGTAATCTTGTAGATTCAGACCATATATCAGAGATGCCTGAATCCATGGACTCAGCCAATTCAGATGAAGAACATGGCTCAGGATTGGTTTCTAAGTACCAAATTAAGATGAAAGAACCTCAAGTTGCCATAGATTTGAATGAGCCTGCACTTGCTGAAGAGTTCCCCGAGTTCAGGGTTAAAGTCAGAACTAATAAAGAAAAGATCAAAGAGATCCAGAAGACAGTGGAACAGTTGAAGAAAGAGAAGGCTCATGTAGAGCAATGGAGTTCTAATAAACAACAAAAGATGAACACAACAGAAAAAAAGAAAAAACAGAAATCAAATACAGGGAATACTCTGTTTTTCCTGTTTTAGCCCTTATATTCAAAAGAAGTTTCTGAAACTATGGAGATGAATTTGTTAAAAAAAAAAAGAGGTTTTTGTTGGAAACATTCCCCTTCACAAAAAACCCTCTTGGTTTTTACACAGCTATCACATTTTAAGAGATTCGGATATATCTTTGAGGCCTAATTTTCTGATAAAGCTACAGGAAATACTCTGTTTTTTATACATGTTTTATTCTTTTTCTTCAAGAAAGGTTACAGAACAACTGGAGAGGAATTTGTTGAAACCAAAAGAGGATTTTGTTGGAAACATTCCCCTTCACAAAAACCTCTCTGGTTTTTTACACAACCATCACATTTTAAGAGATTCGAATTGATCTTTGAGGCCTGTTTTTCTGCGATTTCATAATAAATAATTTCCTATTTTAGTCAGTAATTTTGGGAGACGTTGCAGAACATATGGTGATGAATTTTTGGAAACCAAAAAAGGTTTTTGTTTGGAACGAGTCCCTTCCCAAAAATCTCTCTCGGTTTTTACACAGCTATCACTATTTGAGAGATACAAAGAGACTGTTGGACCCTATTTTTCAGCAATTTGCCAGATTTATTTTCCTGAAAAATCTCATGCACAACAGTTGACAAGCCACCTCATCAATTCGAATTGGAGATCGGATTGGATCTTCTCCTTGATTATTTGAAACAATAAACTAAATATAGATGAGGAGGTTTTCATATCCATTTCTTTTGGATCTTGATAATTATGTATTGTTTCTATATAAACTCTGTAGAAGGAGAAGTTAAGGGTCGAAAAATTGGAGATCCAAAGAACTTTTTTGTGAAACTCCTTGTAAAGGCATTTATGTTATATTTGACACTTAATAGCAAAGGCATGTGGATGGTTAGACACTCTTTTCTACTCTGTTTTTCTTTCTTCATGCTTGAATTCATTATTCATACTGCAATGCATTTGTTTCTTGATTGTTAATTAATACAGTAAAGAATTTGTTGTGGGAATTAATTTCAAGTTTTGATTTCAAGCTGATGTTCTTGTTTCTTTTGATATTCTAAGGCAAGAATTTATGTGAAGTTAACAAATTGAAGGCCTCATCTTCTCTTTTTATTATTGGTTCAATCCATCTATGTGTCTACCTTTTATTCAGTCAATGGAATATGCTATGTTCTAATCTTGATTCTCATGTTATGCTATAACCTTGAGCCAGTTTTCAACCACCTTATTCAAAAAAACAAATTATAAAAACCTTCTAAACACTTTGTAATAAACCGATGATGCCCTATCTTTCCCTCTCATAGTCAAGTGCAAATTTAGGGACTAACACCTTTTGGTGTCGTTGCTGAGGACGGAGACACGAAGTATTTGTCCCTGGGAGAACGACAATGATCAGATCCGCTTCTTGATGGTGAACAGGAAGGGGACAGATACATGAATGCAGATATTTCACCATGGCAACTCCACTGTCTAAAGATTAATAGGCGACTCCATTGGATCCAAGCATGGAAGCCATTTTGGCTCAAAGGTTTTCTTTTTATGATTTTCCAGATGCCATTGGTTTTCCAAACCCAATTCCTAGCAGAGTTGAATGGGAAGGTACCCTTCCTACATTTAAAGGCAGAGATTGGGAGGTTTCGGTCGAGCATCTGCTAGATTTTCATGAGTTTATTCATGAATGTCAGATTGTGCATGAGGATGTCAAGATCAATCTTTTCAGATACTCATTGAAGGGAGCAGCCCTTGACTGGTGCAGATCTCTTCCAGCTTCAAGTATTGACTCATTGGCAAGTTTTCATAATGCTTTCAATATATTTTGTAAAGAAGATTTTTCAGCTGAAAGTCTTTTTGAAAATTGTTGTGATGAATTTGATAAGCATATTCATCAGAAAGCAAATGTTTCTTTTGATTGCAAGAATGAAAATCATGTTGTTGAGGAAGATTTTCCAAATCTAATTGATAATAGGAAAGATGACTGCATAGTTGTGAATGCATTAGATTTTGTTTCTGATGCACCTGTTCTCTTAGATCTGAATGAAAAAATAGTTGAAGAAGAGGCCTTTCCTCAACTTCTTCAAGTGGATTCCTATGATATGTTGTTACATGTGATTAAGGAGGAAAATAAAGAGGCTTCCCATCAAGAACAGATATATGAGGCAGCATATGGCAATGTTAGATTTGATCAATAAGTTTATGAGAACATTTTACCCATTTGTCATGTACAATCAGAACCAGTATATGGAAGTATCGAGCAACAAGCAGAGGTAACCATTTTCAATTATCAATCTACTTCTTTCTATGATCTGGTAGCCATTTATGTGGATTTATGTTTCTCAAAAGATTTCAGTCTTGCTATTTTTGGATTTAAATCAGACGAGGGTTGTAGGTATGTATTACAAATTAAAATTATGTTACACATAAAGAATTTTTCTTTGATTTCTATCTGCGTTGAAAGAGCTTTGGTAAATGGTTTGATGTTATCATGGATTCATTGGAAGCATGATGTCACATGATGAGCCGGTTTTTATTGGTTAGAAGTAGGAATAGATAGAAGAATAAGCTCGCCATCAAGTATTAGATTATTTTCAGTCTGTTGGTTTGCAGCAGAAAATTTGGTTTCAGTTTTGAAATAAAGACTCCATGCCCAATGCATATAAATCACTATTGACAGGGGTAGTTTTGGTTTCAAATGAGGAGCAGAGTTGCAGAAGTTTGGGCCAGATTTGAATGATGTTGACTCACTCCATAACCCAATGGACTAGGCACAACACAGAAGAATGTGAATGTTTGCAGAGACAAAATTTTGCAGGTTGCATTGCATGGATGCATAGAGGAAAAGGCACAGTGGTCTACTTGTTCTTGATGCCTCACGGGGAGAGCATCATCCCCCAGAAGGAGCCAGTGTTAGTCTCTAATTTTGTTTTGATTTAGTGAGAAACCCTAATCCTAAACCCTTCCTACCTGCACTTCATTATCTGCTTTCATTTTCTTTTAATCATTGTTTTCAGCTTGTTATGGTTCGCATTTTAGTTCTTTGGATAATTTCTTTAAGTTTAGAGTTTTAAGACATGGTTTTGAATGATGTGTCACTTCATATGCCTGTTTTAACTTTACAAATTCAAATTATGCTAAGTCATTAATAGCGCTACTAGAATAACATTATTCCCGTAGCGCAAATATAATCATGCCTTAATATGTGCCCGCCACCCAAATTTCATTATGATTACAATGATTATATTTTATGATTCAAATCGTTACATGGTCGAATTTCTCTGCACCTGTAAAGGAATCATTTCAAATCGTTCAATTCCCAAAGATCATTATCTAAACCCACCACTTGTCATTCTGATTGTGTTGAATTATAAGCGCGTGTATTTTTCTCAAAAGAACTGTTATATGTTAACAGTTGAAGTTTGTAAATTCAAAATCCGATCAGTGCTTGTTGTAGCATCGTGTTTCATGGCGCCTAAGAGAAGCGAGTAAGTGGTCATATTGGAACCTGAGGGAGTCGAGGTTATTGAGGCATCTCCATAGATGGCTTAGAGATTTAGAGATGTTGGTTGGTTTGAATTCCTCACTACCTTCCAAGGTCACGATGAACAAGTCTCTTTGGAATTTTCACAAAACTTCGATGGTTACGAAATGGAGATCGGGAAATTTCTAATGTTGGTGACAGAACAAACAATTGCCAAGGCTTGTAGGTTGGTGGTCGGAGGAGAATGATGGTGGAAGAAAAAGCATGTAGTTACAAAATTCGCCAATCAGTTTTTGTTGCCAGACAAACAAAATCGGGATTGGAGAAAAGGAATCCCTCACAGTTGGATCAGACAGGAATGGCACACTGCTTTGATCGTTATCCACAGGTATATCACCTGCGAAGGCAGATTCTCATTGATTTATATCTATCACATTAGGTTATCAATGCATCTAAATGGTGATTATCCTTTAAATTTGCCTTATTTTCTCTTCAAAAGCCTGGAAAAAATGTCAAAAAGAGTGCAGTCACACTCCTCCAATACAAAGAGTAGCTTGTTTCATCATGTTTAATTAAGACTCTAATCGTGTTTACCCTAAGAGAAATACAAAAACCCTGGAGCCGGCTCATGCAATCCCTAAATCCTGACCAACCGTCCAGCAAACAGAAGAAAGGCAAAAGGAAAAGGGATGTTAAAAAAAGAGCCAAGCATTCTAGTTGATGAAACCCCTACTAAAGAAGAATTTCCTGCCATCAAGGTAACGAGGACCAACAGAGGTAAGAGACCCAAATGGGAAACAAAAAATGAAATTCTTCCTGAGGTAGATTTAAAAACAGAAGAAGACTCTGATGAAGATTATAATGTTACACTCTCAGACAAGCATAAATCATTAGCAACCAGTAAGAAGAATGTTGCAGTTAAAAGGAAAAAGAAGAAATGTGTGCCTGTGCCTCAAGACCCTAGGAGGAACTCTACAAGAGTCACCAACAAGTACAAGCTAAGGCCCAAAGCCATGTTCAATTCCTCAATCAAAAGAGAAGATGTCATAGTGATAGAAGACCATTCTGAAGATGCTAAAGAATATATAAAACGAAAGACAGGAAAGTCCCCAGTACATAAAGAACCAGTAAAATAAGGTAAGCAAATTGTTCTATTCTCTAAAGGACTTGTAGCAAGAGCTGCTACCAAATTGTCAAGAGCTAAAGCATCTGCCAAAGGTATAAGTAGGGTTCCTGAAACTAAAGAAAGTAATCTTGTAGATTCAGACCATATATCAGACATGTCTGAAGCCATGGACTCAGCCAGTTCAGATGAAGAGCATGGATCGTGATTGGTTTCTAAGTACCAATTTAAGATGAAAGAACCTTAGGTTGCCATAGATTTGCATGAGCCCGCACTTGCTGAAGACTTCCCCGAGTTCAGAGTTAAAGTCAGAACTGATAAAGAAAAGATCAGAGAGATCCAGAAGACAGTGGAATATTTGAATAAAGATAAGGCTCATGTAGAGCAATGGAGTGCTAAGCAGCAAGAAAATATGAACACAATCGAAAAAAGAAAAAACAGAAATCAAATACAGGAAATACTTTGTTTTTCCTGTTTTAGTCCTTATATTCAAAAAAAGTTTCTGAAACTATGGATATGAACTTGTTAAAACCAAAAGGGGTTTTTGTTGGAAACATTCCCCTTCACAAAAACCTCTATTGGTTTTTACACAACTATCACATTTTAAGAGATTCAGATATATCTTTGAGGTCTAATTTTTTGATAAAGCTACAGGAAATACTCTGTTTTTTTCCCTGTTTTAGTCTTTTTCTTCAAGAAAGGTTGTCAAACATATGGAGAGGAATTTGTTGAAACAAAAAGAGGTTTTTTTTTAAACATTCCCCTTCACAAAAACCTCTTTAGGTTTTTACACAACCATCACATTTTAAGAGATTCGAATTGATCTTTGAGGCATGTTTTTCTGCAATTTCATAATAAATAATTTGTTGTTTTAGTCAATAATTTTGGGAGAGGTTGCAGAACATATGGTGATGAATTTTTGGAAACCAAAAGAGTTTTTTGTTGGGAAATATTCCCTTCCCAAAAACCTCTCTCGGTTTTTACACATCTATCACCGTTTGAGAGATACGAAGAGATTGTTGGACCCTATTTTTCAGCAATTTGCTAGATTTATTTTCCTAAAAAATCTCATGGACAGTAGTTGACAAGCCACCTCATCAATTCGAATTGGAGATTAGATTGGATCTTCTCCTTGATTAATTGAAACAATAAACTAAATATATATGAGGAGGTTTTCATATCCATTTCTTTTGGATCTTGATAATTATGTATTGTTTCTATATAAACTCTGTAGAAGGAGAAGTTAAGGGTCGAAAAATTGGAGATCCAGGGGACTTTTTTGTGAAACTCCTTGTAAAGGCATTTATGTTCTATTTGACACTTAATAGCAAAGTCATATGGATGCTTAGACACTCTTTTCTACTCTGTTTTTCTTTCTTCATGCTTGAATTCATTATTCAGACTGCAATGCATTTGTTTCTTGATTGTTAATTAATACAGTAAAGAATTTGTTGTGGGAATTAATTTCAAGTTTTGATTTCAAGCTGATGTTCTTGTTTCTTTTGATATTCTAAGGCAAGAATTTATGTGAAGTTAACAAATTGAAGGCTTCATCTTCTCTTTTTCTTATTGGTTTAATCCATCTATGTGTCTACCTTTTATTCAGTCAATGGGATATGCTATGTTCTGATCTTGATTTTCATGTTATGTTATAACCTTGAGCCAGTTTTCAACCACCTTATTCAAAAAACCAAATTATAAAAACCTTCTAAACACTTTTCAATAAACCGATGATACCCTAGCTTTCCCTCTCATCATCAAGTGCAACTTTAGGGACTAACAGTACTCATAATACATTTTATAAATTAAATAACAACAGCATCAACATGATATAAAAAAAACATAATATACATGACCGATATACGTATCAAATATGCATCTCATCAAAATCAATAAACATGTTATATATACATCTCAAGTCAAATATACAATAATCAATATACATGTCAAGTACTACTACTATCTAGGTCCACCACCAAAGCTAGAGACATCAATGTTGTAATGTCCCCACTTTGGGACATCATCATAGAGCAGAGATTTATGATGACCAGAGTAGCCAGATGGATGCTAGAGCGAGTACAGGGGTATTTGAGAGGCATTGTGGGGTCCAGCTTGCATTGATGATCATATTCCATCATTATGAGCCATTCCGCACATGTTGGCTTTCGTTTCATTGCATTCCGATGATTTCAATGATTTTGACTATTTTGAGCTATAAGTCAATGGAATTCACTGAAGAGGTCATTTTGGGCACATTACTTGGAGGAACCTCTCAGTGTAATAGCTCATTGGAATCGGTAGGAGCAACACTATAGGATGGGATGGCTAGAAGTGACTTTTAGTGGCCAGGGAAGCCACAAGGAGAGATAAGGAGCTTTTCAAAGGTAAAAAGGTTAATTAATTAATTAATTAAAGTGATTTAATTAATTAATTAATTATTAATAAAATGAAAGTCACTTTGGAGGGACAAGGTGAGCACAAAAGTATAAAGGAAAGGCAAGGGCCTCTTCTCATTCATTCATGTATGTTTATCAGTTTGATATATGGCTTTAGCTAGTGAGCCCATCTCTTGGGGGTTTTGAGGGTTTTGACTTAACAAACCCTAGAGGACGATTCGGTGGTGAAAGATTCCACCTAGCTTGTCCCAAGCTTGGTCTCGGAGATGCAATACTCTCCCACACCATTCTAGTTAGATCTACATCAGTGCAGGAGGTTCTACATAGCCACAGGCATAGGAAGAGGAGGAGGGTGCATCATTGGGGGTTTCCAGCAAGGGGGGCGCACCATCTTTGGCGAGAGATTTGTTGTAGGAGATTGGCAGGGCCATTGAGGATTCTATCACTTGGGTTTTTATTACAGGGCCTTGGACATCAAATCTAGTGCTTTCTGAGATAGTTTTATGGCTCAAATTATTTCTTGAGCAGTCGGGCGAATTGAAGAGAAGGAGGGCATTTTTGAGATCCAGATCTAGTCCGTTTGGAGGGGTTACACTTCAGATCTGACCCTAAGACTTCACCTAGTGACTTGCAGTGTCCCGATCTACATTTCTGTAGAGTTTCAGAGCATTTGGAGGCCTCCTTTAGCAGGGCCAAATTATCTAGGGCTTCAGTCATCCAGTGGGGCGCACCATTCAGTGGGGGATTTCAGATCTACAGAGATTGAGAGGGATCTTGGAGATTCAGGCACCTGGGTTGTTCTTACCATCACCCGGTCTATCAATTGGCATATTTCTTAGGGTGATTGGACACTTTTGGCAGCCGGGCCGAGTTATTGAGGGTTTCAGCCATCTATTGGAGCATGGCATTCTTCAGCTAGAGAGTTTGGCATTCATATCTGCTTGTATTGATCTTCATTTCTTTTTCAGCCTTTGGAGGCATCTTTTGTATTAGCGGAGCATTTTGTAGCAGCTCTTATCTATTGTCTATCTTCTTGGCCATCTGTTGAGCATTCCAGATCGGCATCTTCATTGTAGCAGGTTTCTCTATTTTATGAATAAAGAAGATTTGAGATGTTTTGGCTTGTCTATCTTATT
>ML806262.1:19955-62905 GCA_009831015.1 Picea engelmannii | reverse complement strand
AGGACGATTCGGTGGTGAAAGATTCCACCTAGCTTGTCCCAAGCTTGGTCTCAGAGATGCAATACTCTCCCACACCATTCTAGTCAGATCTACATCAGTGCAGGAGGTTCTACACAGCCACAGGCACAGGAAGAGGAGGAGGGTGCATCATTGGGGGTTTCCAGCAAGGGGGGCGCACCATCTTTGGAGAGAGATTCATTGTAGGAGATTGGCAGGGCCGTTGAGGATTCTATCACTTGGGTTTTCATTACACGGCCTTGGACATCAAATCTAGTGCTTTCTGAGATAGTTTTATGGCTCATATTATTTCTTGAGCAGTGGGGCGAATTGAAGAGAAGGAGGGCGTTTTTGAGATCCAGATCTAGTCCGTTTGGAGGGGTTACACTTCAGATCTAACCCTGAGACTTCACCTAGTGACTTGTAGTGTCCCGATCTACATTTCTGGAGAGTTTCAGAGCATTTGGAGGCCTCCTTCAACAGGGCCGAATTATCTAGGGCTTTAGTCATCCAGTGGGGCACACCATTTAGTGGGGGATTTCAGATCTACAGAGATTCAGAGGAATCTTGGAGATTCGGGCACCTGGGTTGTTCTTACCATCACCTGATCTATCAGTTGGCATATTTCTTAGGGTGATTGGACACTTTTGGCAGCCGGGTCGAGTTATTGAGAGTTTCAGCCTTCTATTGGAGCGTGGCATTCTTCAGCTGGAGAGTTTGGCATTCAGATCTGCTTGTATTGATATTCATTTCTTATTCAACCTTTGGAGGCATCTTTTGTATTAGCGGGAGCATTTTTTAGTAGCTCTTATCTATTGTCTATCTTCTTGGCCATCTGTTGAGCATTCTAGATCGGCATCTTCATTGTAGCAGGTTTCTCTATTTTACGAATAAAGAAGATTTGAGATGTTTTGGTTTGTCTATCTTATTTCATATGGTTGAGGTATGTTCCATGGTTATCTCTTTATGTTATTTGCTGCATACACACATATAAACACATCTAAACAAATAGATCAGCAAACTGTTTGACGAAATACCACAACCAAAAAAAGGTTTTAAACGACACCAAAACCGTGATGATCCTTGCATAATGGCTTGGGATCATTACAAATGCCTCTACTACCAAATGTAGAGGCTATATTAGTACCTATGTTAGGTAACAATGACGAAGGTAAAGTATGATATATCTCTCCACCAAGATCATGTGGTGGAGAACGAAGAGGATTGGTGGATGGTGCGGTTGGTTAGACATGTGGAGGAGGAGGAGGATCAATGGATGTTGCAGTTGGTGACACATGTGGAGGAGGAGGAGGATCAATGGATGGTGTAGTTTTTGACACATGTGAAGGAGGAGGAGGAGGAGGTGGTGTCGGTCGGTCTTGTGGAGGACCAAGTGGTGGAAAATCATGCAGTGGAGGATCGAGAGAATCATCCTCAAAAGCTGAGCCAGATGAAGTGGAACAAGCAGCATCCATTGACATCTGGATGAGTTTGAAGGCACCGACAACATGATGCATGAGTGACATCATGTCACGAGGAAGGGTCTACCGTATCGCATATAACTCAGCTACCCATAATATCTCTATGATGTGTACAGTTGCAAGTCCATGCCTAGTAACCATACCACATATGTGATATGCCACCTCAATTTGGACTCTCTGATCTAGCATGCGTGGCATGTCAATTATATGTACTAGACGTTGCTTAGTTGAATCATCCATCTCCTCATCGTGTTGGAGAGGCTCATCCTAAACATATGTGTCAATATCTGCAAAACAATAAACAATAATAATCAAATAATTGAAACAAAATGTTACAATAAATTACATGTGCATTAAATAAGACCAAAAAATATGCAACTAGATTTATCAAAACATAATGATAATATTACCTCTGTCATTTGTTGGCCCATTTACAATAAATAGGATGTTTGTACATCATCTCTAATCCATTTCTATGTACAAGTATTGTACAAGATCAGCCACTCACATACAAAGTTGTACGTGTCGACTTGTTGATGTTGCTCCTACTCCTGCATTCATCTTCATCGTCTCTAATTCACATACAATTTTTTTAGGCACATATATATAGATAAAACAAATTGAAATTATAACACACACAAACACACACATAACCATTTTGTATTTATCAAAAGCTAAAATTAATTTATGTTTTCAAAAAAAAATGGTAAAGTAACCAGTGTGACTTTCATAACTCATACACACTGTTACTAGTGTGATTTATCAAAAAACATGCACCATCTCTGGTGCTCTATGTTATTTGGCGCACTGGTGCTACAATTGTCATTAAATGCACTAATATGCATCGTTAAGGTGCACTGATAAATTTGATGATCCATGTTTGCAATTTTCACAGTGGTCCATGTTGTATGGTACATCGGTGCTACATTAGTAACTAAATGCGTCAATGTGATAATTATTACCTATGCAGTGTGATGTGGTGCACCGGTGCGTGTTATTTCATATAACGCATCGGTTTGTAGTGTCTTGTCTAACACGATACACATCATTAAGGTACGTCGGTAAGTTTGGTGCTCCATGTTGCTCAGAACCCCAATGTGTATTTTTAGTGGTGAGTTGTATTTTATAGCACACTGATCACGGGACGTTAGGTTTGGTGAGGGGAACTGGTGGATTTAATTTTTCATAATGCATCGATGGGATTTTTCCCAATACGGTGCCTCTTCTAAGACAAAGGCGCAGATAATACACAATGTTTAGTGTTTAGCAATGCATTGTGTAATTTTAAATGCATCGCTAACGGTGCTTCATGATATTTCACATGATTCACCATTTGCAGTGCTTCCTGTAAATACATATGACGCATTGCATCTAGAGCAAGACGAATGCGTGAAACGCACCGTGCATAATTGAAAAACATGAAAAATGCCAAATTTAAGGCTAATTTTAAATTTCAATCCAATGAAAATAAAAATAAGGAGATAACAAATAATTTACATGGTCTCTTCTCGCATGAGGCATGGTTCTCTTGTAAAGGAAAAATGAAATTTTCATTTTTTTCCAAAATTGGAAAATGTACAGAATCTATAGAGGCACTAAGGAAGCAACAATGTAGAGCATTGCAAACAAGGCGATCGTAAAAGGAGGGTGAGTATCGATGCTTGGGTGAGAGTTTGTAATTAGCATAAAAGGAAATGTAATAATGAAATTTGGTTTGGTAATTTTTGTTATTATTTTACCCTACCACGGTGCACCTGACAGTAGGACACATTGGTGTGTTACTATTGTAGACGCACCATGGAAAGTTGGTTTTTTAAATTAATGTTTTTGTTAAATAATTAATTGTTCTAACTTGATCTAGTGCATGAATCCAAGGGTTCAACTCTAGTTCTAAAATCGATGGAGGCGACAATAATGATTACCCTGTCAAAGTGATGTAAAAGGTGTTCAATAACTAGATCAAGCATGACATGCGAATTTCGGAAACATGCAGGTTCCATTTCCTAGGGCTCATTCATGCAATGGGTGAAGAGACTCTGGATTTTGATGACGATGGTCGGGGTACGAATCACATCTTTTTTTCTCAAGAGGATTTCATAAGGTTCCAGTGAATTAAAAGGGCAATAGACATGGAGGCTTTAGGTTCATCAAATCGCCAACATAATCCAAATCGTGAGCTTCCACTCTAGGATCGAGGATCTACATTGAATGAGGTTTCCATACAAAAATTCAAGCCGGTAATTAGTGTAGTCGGGATGATTATCGGGATAAGGAAAAAGGACATACATATTTTCTCTCAGAAAAAGAAGGGAAACTACATGCAGAGAAAGCGACAAATAAGGTGGAATCCAGAGGTTTGTGTGATAAGGGAGAGAGCAATCCCCTGACAATAAACCAAAAAAATGAACATTTAGGAAAAGCAAATGTTGGAAGGCATGCAAAGAAAAAAGGTGAATGGTTGTGGGGGAGGATGTCGACATAGGTGATATTGCAAATCTGGTTGGAAGGACCCTGATAAGGCGTTTTTTCAAAAAGGTGGTATTCCCTTCTTCAATGAAATCCTGGATAGAGAACAATTGGAAACTTGTAATTGGAAATCGTCCTATATTCCACATCCTCGCAAGAGGGTGGATCTGTTTCATTTTCAACCACCCTGAGGATATGATGGAAATATTATGCAAAATTTGGGGATGGGGTCCTTCTGAACTGGTGTTGAAATACTGGATCGTCGCCTTTAACCCATGAGAGAGGTTGAATCTCCAACCAAAATATGGGTGATTTTACCTAACCTTTCCTTAGTTTTCTAGAGAGAGGAGATTCTCAAGGCAATAGTGAATAGCATTGGAAAATTTGTGAGGGTAAAACCAGGATGGGAAACAAAAGTTGATCAACAGTGGGCGTGGATTCATATTGAAGTTTATCTATGCAATGGGTTGCATGAATAAATCAAGCTGGTTTGGAACGATATTTCAGTCAAGAAATGAATAGACTACTAGAGGATCCCCTTTCGCTATTTTGGGTGTCATGCAGTTGGACATTTACAGGCACAGTGTAAGCGCAATCCAATTTTTTCACTCTTACAGCAAAATGTGGAAAAGGAAACAAGAGAAGGAGGTCACAGAGGAGACGATGGGAATGGAGGAGATTTGAGTCGAATGCATGAGTCAAAAATTGCACAAGACAACTGAAGTGGGTGACAATGTGATCAAGGTGACGATTCAGGATTCTACGGGTAAGGATTCACACTCTATCTCTCTGGTACTCTCATTTTCAAAAGTCAAGGTTCCCAAAAAAAAGTTGAATGATTATGAAGAGTCATTCCCCCCACCCTCACATAATTCCCCTTGTATCCCTATATCGACTCCTCTCAAAGAATCAAAACTAGAATTGGTTTCTAAAGACCATGCTAGGGTGGTGGAAATGTCGACTCTAGTCATTCCTTGTCCCATGTCCCCAAACTCTCCTCCCTCTCTCATTTCTCCTGCTAATCAATCAATTCAATGCTCAAGTTTAAAATCATATTATATTTTATGCTATAAGGTGTGATTAGGCCTAAATTTGGAGGAAGGAGGGGGGTTGGCATTAGACAGTGCTCCCGGGGGTTAGGGAGGTAAAAAGCCAAAAAATTCTCTAGCACGGTCCTAGGAAACAAAAAAAATAATGAGTGGAATACATACTACCATTTTAAGGGCCCTTAGAGCAAGGAAATCTCATGCAAGAGGTTCCAAATGATTGTGTTGTCCTTAAATTCATGAGGGGTAGGGGGCACCCCAAAATTACCAGCCCTAAAGCGTCTATGTGAGGTGGTTAGACTGGATGTAATATTAATTCAAGAAACAATGTGTAATGGAATCAAGGTGGAGGAAATTTTCAGGACCTGGCTCGAGGGATGGCATATATGTTCCATTGACACATATGGAAAATCGTGAGGGTTGATAACAACATCCAGTCCACAAATTAAGGTGATAGAAACTAAAAAATTGTCCTCATGTATAATGGTGCATATTAAGGATAGATTGTTAGACTCCGAAGTCGAAATTTTCAATGTGTATGGGTCGTATTTAAAGCACAACCTTTATTGGGACAATTTAAGCAATGTTGATTTGTTCAATGATGGAGATTTGATTCTAGGGGAAGATTTGAACTTCACTCTGTCCTTGAAGGAGATTTGGGGTCAAGATCCATTGCAGGGATACTTTGCCAGTTGGATGGAAAAACAAAACCTATTACATATGGCCCCGAAGAAGCTCTCACATACCTGGAGCAATGGCATAAAAGGGTTTGGTGGAAAAAAGGAGCAATGGCATAAAAGGGTTTGGTGGAAAAAAGGATCAATCACTTTATGATCTCTGAAGGTTTAATTGAGAAACGATAGTAGATGTCTTCAAGGGTTTTCATTGGGGGTATATTTGAGAATATGCCAATTGTTTTTCAAGCGGTAAATCCAGGTCCGTTGAGAGGATTTCCATTGAAATTTAACAGTGACTAGCTCAAAGAGGAAGACTACTGCAAGTTGGTTAAGGAATCTTGGCTTCCTTTATCCAAAGAAGTATGGACTCTATTTATGCAGAAATTTTTGGAGAATATGGGAAAAATTAAGAAAGCAACTTCCCTATGGGCAAAATATATAGGAAAAAACAGAAGGAGGAAATAGTGGAAGTGGAAACAAGATTAAGAAGTTTTTTGATAGATCGTGCAATGGACTCTTTAACATGTGAAGAAGAGAAAACTATAAAGGAGCTTCTAGTAAAAAATCATGAGATGCTTGAAAAAGAGGAATCGAAATGGAGACAAAAAAAATAGAGTTGTATGGATACAAGAAGGAGACAGCAATGCAAAGTTCCTCCACAAGTTTGCTAGCTTCCGTAGAATAACAAACTCAATTTGGGAAATTAAGGACTCAAATGGACAATTGGTTACAGGTCACAATAGGATTGTTGAGGCTGGAAAATCCTTCTTCTCTAGCCTTTTCAAGGAACCTATGGGCTGCCCAATAGCTGAAATACTAAAGGTGGTATCTCTTTTTCCTACCATCATTACAAATGAAATGAACATTGCACTCCAAGAAGAGATAGTCGAAAAAGAAATGCTACAAGTCTTATCTTTTTTTTAAATGCAAACTCTGAAGCCTTGATGGGCTCATTGTCGAGATTTTTAGAGGATTCTACGACCTGCTTAAAGTGGATCTGCTAAAAGTGGTCAATGAATCAAAAAGGAGGGGTAAAGTCTGTAACTCATTCAACACCACTAACCTAGCACTTATACCCAAATCCCAATCGCCCTCATTTTTCAAGGATTTTTGGCCCCTTTCATGCTGCAATCTAATTTACAAACTCATTGCTAAAATCCTTACATGTAGATTAAAGCCATTTTTTTGTGATTTCATTATGGAAGAAAAATATGGCTTCCTCTTTAACCTCCAAATCCACGATGTCATTTCCCTCACTCAAGAAGTCCTCCATTCTGTAAAAACAAAAAATATTCCCTCATTTTTCATGAAACTTGACCTTTCTAAAGCCTATGACAAAGCTAGATGGACTTTCATAAGACTCTCTTTGATCAAACTTGGGATGAATCTAAAAATGGTAAACTGGATAATGGGTTGCATTGAAAATCCTTCCTTTCCCATTCTAATAAATGGAGTTCCTTCTCTTCACTTTCAATCTTCATGTGGTTTAAGACAAGGGTGTCCCTTATCTCCATTATTGTTACTACTCATTGTGGATGGGTTAAGTCTACTGATCAAAGAGGCCATGCTTAATGGTCTATTAAAAGGCATAAGGATTACCAACTCAGAAATTCTTTCTCATATTCTTTTTGTCCATGAAATTATCTTGTTTGGTGCAGGAGCTCCCGAGGAATATAAAGTTTTTAAAAACACTCTCGAGCTTTTTTGTACTTCTACAGGGATGCAAATAAACCAACACAAGTTTTTTGTTCTAGTAAATGGGTTAAAAGACACCGAAGCTCAAGTGTTGAATGAATGTTTTTCCTTCACCCAACAACCACTAGAAGAAGGAATCAAGTATTTGGGTTTCCTTCTAAAACCTAATGTTTATATGTTTAGTGATTGGTTATGGCTCTTTACTAAAATCCAGAAGAGAATTTCATTTTGGGCTCATCGATGGTTATCACGTGGAGGAATATTGGTCCCTTTGAACTCAATGTTGAATAGTATTCTTTTATATTGGGCCTCAATAGCCAAAATACAAAAAGGCATCTTTCACAAAATCGAGAAAATTTGTTTTCATTTTCTATGGGATAGAAATGCAGAAAAGAAGAGTTATCCATTGGTTAGGTGGACAAAGTTGGTTATGCCAAAGGCTCTGGGCGGATGGGGCATTAAGAATTTGATATGGTTTAGCAAAGCTTTAGCGGCTAAGAGTATATGGCACTTATTTCACAATTATATGTTGCGGGGAAAAGTTCTATATTCAAAGTACTTATAAAGGAGGAATAAAATTGATTGGATAAGATAGCCAAGAGAGAACACTCAAAACTGCTCGATAGTGTCAAAATCTCTTGTCGAGGCCTTTTTGTTAGTTGGAAATTGCCTTAATTGGAGTGTTGGAAATGGTAGATAGGTTAGAATAGGGGAAGATCCATGGTTAGGTTATGGAAACGCTTTCAAGTTCTTAGACTCTATGATAAACATGTTACATAATCAAGGGGTTTTCTCTTTAGAAGATTCCTCAATAGCAAACTTGGACATGATAATAAGAAGCGATTGGAAGAGTGTTGAAATGTTGGAGTTGAAAGGTTTCAAGGTGGATATATGGAAAACTTATGTTGCAACTCTTAATTCAAATTTTATTCTACTTAATGAACAGGAAGAGGACTCTCTCTTTTGGTCAGGGGATGATAAACATGGAATATTCTCTACAAAGAAAGGGTACAAGGTACTAGTATAGGAAGCATTTGAAAGGGAGGTGATGTGGTGGTGGAAGTTAATTTTGGACTAGATGGTTCTGATCAAATGCAAAACTCTTATATGGGTGACAATGGAAAACAAATTTCTAACATGGGATAGCGGTGTGAAGAGAGGATGGTGTGGTCTGAATTGATGTTCTTTATGCAAATGCAATGCTGAGATGGTACAACATATGTTCATTAAATTCCCATTCGCATAGTGGGTACGGGATGCCATTGAAAAAGAACTAAATTTACGTGGTATGCATCCAGGGGATTTGTTATCAACCTGGGTAAAAAGGTGGAAAGAAAACTTAGATATCAAAATTTACATCTCAACCCCTTTTTTCTTTGTATATTTTCTCTGGTGGGCACACAATAGTGTCATTTTCCAAAATACAATTATTCTTATTGAGGTGGTGATTGGACTAGTCATCAAGCTAGTGGGTGAACACTGACCAGTTCAGACATTGAAGAAACCTAGAATTTTGATTATACCAATGATCCTAGAAGGGGTGCCCTGGGGATTTTTCGACGGGGCTTGCCAGGGACACCCTGCAAAATTTGGAGCTGGGGAAAATTTATACATCAATAAGAATCATCATTACATTATCTGCTACACTCCCGACTAGGGCACAAATAACAAAGCAGAGTTTCCATCTCTTTGGGCTTTGCTGTATTAGGTAGATTATTTACAAATTCGTAAAATACAAGTTTTTGGCGACTCTCAAGTGGTAATAGATTGGATAAATGGTTTAACTTGTTTCTAGGTTAGAAGGATCTGTCCTCTAATGAGTTAGATAAGAGACTTCATTGCAAACATGGACTGGTTCAATTGCAAACATATTTTTTAGGAATTAAATGAAGAGGTTGATTTGTTATCCAATGAGGCTTTGGAGATGGTCAATGGGGATTTTGTTCTTCAGGAGTTTCATGATGATGATCTTATCATTGAGTTTGTTTTTAGATTATAAGTTTTGTTCCTTGTAATTTGTTTTTTGTGATTTTGAAATATCAGTGATGAATACTTTTATGAAAATAGGAATGTATGCCAAGGTATAGTTGTAAAGGGAATTTTGTAAAACGGTATATGAATTGTAATGAGTGCAAAGATTATGGACAGTTTAGCTATAGCGTTGAACAGTAATATGTATATTTATTTTTATGAAATACAAGTTTTTTCATTTTCTGAAAAAACTTGATCCAATGCGTCCTTTATACGCACATTGGTGCAATTAGCTTATCGTGGAAAGTCGTTATGTATTTTTATTTTTATTTTAAATAAAAAATGTTATTTTATCATTTTATGTTAATAACAGTTATTGATGCGCTTTATTTGGTAGGCACTGGAGCATTTTGTTTGTGAGCGCACCAATGCGTTCTGACAATTGAGGTGCATCGATGTTAAAACCTCTGGAAAAACCTCTAGTCACCTGCCTCCACTAAAAACAAATAAGGGATAAATTTTCTGAGGAGGTTCTGTAAAAACCTCCACTACAAGGTGTTCTCCTTGTAGTATGACTATCAAGAGGTCTTGGGGTCAAGTCCTCAAGTTGGTTGCCTCTGTGTGTGTGTGTGTGTGTGTGTGTGTGTGTGTGTGTGTGTTATAATGTTGTCATTGCTCGGTTTTGAATTGCAACATCTTGCAAGATAAATAAGTATCCAATGATTCAAAATTCCTTTCCCTACATTTTACATAAGGAAAGCATATGGACAAGGTTGGTGTTGGATGCACATTTTGTACGAGGAAAGCATATGGATAAGGCTGGTGTTGGATGAACATTTTATGGTGCCCATATATTTTAGCAAATATTCCAAGTTGTTTGGAAAAAATTGATGTTTGTTGTGTATAAATTATTATAAGTTATTATTAAAATGATATATTTTTTTTGTAGATTTCATTTTACGTTAGTTCGATGGGTTAGTTTAAGTGATTAAATTTGGTGAACTAAAAGTAAGAGGTTATGGACTTAAATTCTTGGATTGGCTATCTATATGAATATTGTGGGTCTTACTCGATGTCCCCATTGAATAAGGTTTCCAAAACTGTAACCAGCTAGTTTACCCTCAATATCATCCTCAGAATGAGGGGAAGTGCTTGGCAGGTTTCCTTGGATTGTGTATTTCATTGAAAAATAAGAGCCCGATGGGTTAGCTTAAGTGGTTCAGCGCTATGAATTACAAGCAAGAAGTCGTGGGGCCAAGTCCTTGAGATGGATGTCTTTGTGAATATTGTGGGCCTCACTTGATGTTCCCACCAAGTTAGGTGTCAAAACTGCAACTAGCCAATTTACCCTATGTACCATCCTCGAAATGAAGGAAAGTGTCGAGCAAATTTCCTAAAATTTGCAATTCATTGAAAAAAAAATCATTCCACGTTATTATTAAAATGATGTATTATTATGGTAAATTTCATCGATATTAATAATTACTATTTTTCATTTTTAATTGCATATTTTGTATTTTAAAAGAATATTATGGTTTGATTGAATAAACTAATAGTTTTTTTAAGGATAGAAAGTCATTTTATATTGTAAGTGGTAAAAATTTGATTCCACACATGGAAAAAAGATTAATGAAAAGTCTCTCAACAAAAAACCTCTACTATGGTCTATCAAATTTATGGCTTGAGCATTATCAAAAACAAAATTTGAGATTGTCTCAGTGTTATTTGGCCTCTATAACAAAATTGAAAACTAAAAGAACAAAGTTTGGTATATCTTGACATGTGGCCATTACAAAATATTAGGGATAAAAAAATAACATGTTTGAAAAAGACTTGCCCCATGGCTTCTAAAAGATTTGAAGTAAAACATAAAATGATATAGGGACTCAAGCCTCTACTTGTTAATTTGTATCCTGATCTAAGGAGATAAGGTGTTGGGGATCTTCACCCTCTTGGTTTTCTTCTCCATCCGACATCAACCTCCCCCATCCAAAGGGCTGACTCGACCTCCCAATCTAGGATCATTTGAAAATACCGAGTCGAAGTGACTCCTTAGATTCCTCCCTGGAACCCGAATCTTCTGTCATGGGTCCTTCTTTTTCCTGGCGCAGGTTGTGTCACCCACGGACCCTCTCCTTGGCGCTTTCAAACTTCAACGTCGATAGCGCTAACTTTCTATGCTACACTTCCTCCCTGATGTGACAACGAACTATGACCGTGGGCCAGTTTCCTTTGCGACCCCGCGCTTCGAGACTTTCACGAGCGGCTTGCTCCTCCTTCCCGATTTCCGAATCGACGAATACTTCGGGACCAATCTATGGTCCACGTTCTCCTCGCAATCAACAGTTGTGATCACTTACGTGAACTCGAACTTCGTGAGTTCCTGTCTCGGGTGTTCCCTCCTAGATTCTCCTGAACTGTGTAGATCTCTGCCACGTGTCCTCTATATATAACGATCCACAATGAAATTGATCTCCGCGACTTCGC
Source organism: Picea engelmannii (assembly GCA_009831015.1). Taxonomy (NCBI): domain Eukaryota; kingdom Viridiplantae; phylum Streptophyta; class Pinopsida; order Pinales; family Pinaceae; genus Picea; species Picea engelmannii. Next base: position 51,085 of record ML806262.1, on the reverse strand, counting down.
GAAGACCTTTGTTTGCTTCTGGAAAACTTTACGAAGTTCCTTCTCCCAAACCTCTCGATCTTCCACCACCTGTCTTCTCCTCGACGATGCATGATTTCTCTGTCTTCGAGACTTCGGCCAATTCTCGACTCCTTTGCACACTTAGCACAATTTTACCTTTCAAGACTTAGGCTATTTTTGAAACTCCTTCTGCACTCCTTACATATTTTTGCACAGACTTCCTTCTGTGACTTTGCTCAGCTTGAAAACCTTCCAAGGTTCTCAGTTCCTTGTGTCCTTCAGCGGACTTCTTCTTCCCCTTGCCCTCCTGGCAATCTCTCACTCTACTTCCTAAGCTTGTAAGGCGAATTCACAACACCTTAGGTGCACTCCTTGTGCTTGGCTCAATTCTTCAACGGCCTCTCCCTTAGCCTTATGGAAAGGTTTAAGGCATCTCCTTTCCTTTGCTAATGCACTTCTTGCAAAGCCTTCCTTCATCAAAATGTTCAACAATTCTAGGATTCTCCAACACCTCCAAGCATGTTGTTTATGTGCACACTCGTACTAACTCGATGCCCTCCTGGCAGAGTATTTCAGAGTGTTCAGTAACTTTGAGTTGTGCTCTCTCTCACACAGTCTTTCCTTCCAAGGTACCTGACCACCTTGAAATTTCTCCCTGAGTCTGTGAATTAATCTGGTATGCCCTCCTGGCAGTTTCTCTTCTTACTCCACTGAGTTCAGACACGCACTCCTTGCGTAGGCTCACAGAGTTTCCTCTCTCTATTGCGCACTCCTTGCACTTAGCCTAGAGAACCAGACCTAACTCAACACACTCTCAGATAGAAAATTATATCTCTATCCTTACAGACGATTTCTAACATTCATCTACAATTCACAAACATGTAAATGACATTCATACACACACCCATTACACATAAATGTAAAGAGGAAAAACTGTCATTTTCTATTAATGGTAGAATGCCAATTTACAATGGTGGAGTCTGAGCTACAACTGAGTCTCAGCTCTCTGTATCTCTCCTTACAACCTATAGCCAACCAACTAACCTCTTCTCTTGGCAGCAATACATCAATTTATACAAGAGGGGCTCAATGAGCTTCCCTCGCAAGCTAAACTAGTGGTGTCAAATCATCAGCCCTAATACTTATCAAAAGGGAAAATTACAATGATGGAAATTTGCTCCGAAGCAGATGCAAATCCATTATGTCACCGGCCTATTAATGGCGACCTTATCTCTAGCTTTGTAATGTTCCCAAGCCAATTTTTTCACTTGGAACACCAACTGACCATTGAATTAACTGTTTGATTGTTTGTATTGTGCAGGTTGTCCTCTCAAGTTTCAGACTTAGGGTTATTTCTAGTTATTTAGCATAGATCGTGAAGATGTACTCAATACAATGCAAGACCTAATCAAGACACAAGATATGATACTCCAAAGCATAGATCTGACCTTTATGATTATGGAAAGCAAGAACCTTATACAATATGGAAGCAGATCTGGAATAACATCAGATGGATCCAAGATAGAATATATGAGTTGCTACAAAATGCTCCTGACAATACAAAATAAGCCTTCAAACCCTGAATATGTGATAAAGACCGAAATACAATGAGAGTTAGGGTTACATGCTCCCCCTAGTTGTTGGCACATCCTGTTGGATGGATAAGAAGGCCAAGATTTCAGCCCAGTTGAAGAAGACCTCCAAACGATGCCAAACTTCACCAAAAGATAGATCGGGACAAGGGAAACCCCTCCTTGAAGTGTGAAGTCCAAGTGCCAAGTCTTTCCCCTCCAAACTGTTGATGTTTGGACAACATTGGAAAGACATTCTCTAAAGATAATAATTAATAATATAATTATTAATTCATTATGAACTATAGTATATAATAAGCAAATAATAACAACAAATAGTTATTGATTATTCAAGGGACGCATCCTTTCATGGATGGTCACCTTATGTTCTCTATATATGGAACACTCGTTGTTGTAATAATATATCGAATATCTCTTATATCTTATATGAAGAAAACCAACATGGTATCAGACCGGGACTGGGCCTTACTCCCTCATGGGAGGGTCTAGGAAAAAAACAATGATGAGCTCAAAATTTGCTTGATTGAACTCGATCCATCTTATTCCACGCGAATATCTGGGATCAATGAATCCAGTAAGGTCTCCTGCTCCAGCGATAACTAGATAGATATGGCAAGGATGTTTTTTGGGCACATGGTCATATCGTTCCATCCCCCTGACACGCAAATCTTTGACAGAGTCATTGCGTAGGAAGTACGGAGGTTCCCACGGACCCTTGGACAGGTGAAGTCCCGGGAGGCGGGAAGGGAAGACATTGGAGTTCTCTCGACCGTGAGCGGTTTTGTTGTCTATAAAGAGTTGTCAACCAACACTGATGTCATGTTCACATGCATTGAATAGTGACGCATTGGCAACCTATATCACCTAATTTGAGTTCATGTTACAGTTTGGTGACCATGAAGTTCGGCAAAATTTCAACATTGCTCGAGTGATTGATCAGGTTTGTACCACCTACCAATGCTTTAACCAACGGCCGAGGGTATGCACAGTTTTCAAGTTAAGCCATAATTCTTCATGAATGGGGGTTCCTTTATTTTGCGCCCACGAACTCGTATGCTCTTGGTTTAGGTGATGTTGCCTCTAGATCACATTGGAGATAACAAGAGTATGTGATATGATCTAATGCCCGTGTCCAAGTGATTGGTCAAAGAATCCACGAAGATACTCTTGAGAGATTGTTGGAGGCCAAAAATACTTTTGATTGTTTGCACCCATGTGGAGTGGAATGTTTGATTCTTTGCACCCCATTCTATCATATTGATTATGGTTGAGGTCGAGTTTCCTTTCAGAATCAAGTTACCATTAGAGAAAAATTCATGTATATAGTGTCAATGTAAATGTTTGGTGTCCATAGTAGGACGAGCACTAGGTGAGGAGGCCACTATCACGACATAGTGAGGCTATTGATATGCACCTACGTGCAATTCAGGCTACAAAGGAATTATATTTAGTCGTCAATGCTAATGTTGTATATGAGTCTTGGGTTCAGAGACATTTTATAATTGACATGTCTGGTACCATGGTCGAAAGGATTCAAAGTGTTGGAGGAATCTTCAAGCCTGTGAAATCACTCAAAGAATGTCCACCCTTGTTAAGAGGGAGGTGTGGTTTTTTCTCTCCTCTAGCCGACTAAACCCCTTTGGACAAGAGTTTCCCTAATTAGTCATGTGAGGTGAATGAGGGAGTAATGCTCAGTTGGGCACAAGTATTGTGGAAGTCGTGCGAGGTGGCTAGGTGTGAATGAAGCTATGGTTGTAGTCTTCCCTGTGCCATGTGAGGTGGCTAGGTGTGAATAAGACTACTAGGAGAGGAGAAACATCACAACATGGTAATGGAGACTATAGCAGTGGTTGTGTACCACTAGACAATAGTTGTGTACTACTATGACATGGAAACAATTGTGTACTATTGGACGACATTGCAGTAGACGTGTGTTAATGGTTGATTGCAACATAGTCATAAAGAGTGTGGCGGATGATTTGAGCTACTGCTGGCATGGTAGTAGTAGTATGCTACTAGTTGATTGCATAGTAATCAGTGGATTACTAGATGAAGGAACCAAGACATTGGTTTCATGAGGAAACCTCGATATGTCTTGGGGGACATTGGTTTCATCAGGGAATTTTGACGTGTCCTAGAGATGTTTGAGGCAGGGATCAAGAGGGAGTACACCGTTCCTCAAAACCCTCAACAAAATGGGGTCGCAAAGAGGAAGAATAGACTTATTGTTGAGACAGTCAAGGCAATGATTTGTGATCAACATTTACCTATGTTTCTATGAGAAGAAGCATCCATGACTGTGATGTATGTTCAGAACAAAATTCCTTGAGGAACATGACGCTTGAGGAGGCCTTCACAAGAGTTAAATCTTGAGGTTGGATAGTTTAGGTTATTTGGGTGTTCAATATACATATATGGGGTATAGTGAGTCTTCAAAGGAATATCATATCATCATCCTTGGTCAGAGATAGATTGAGTAAGAGACAGAAAGAGATGGTACCTTCTGATAAAGCAAGATACCTCAGAGATATTTGTGTTATGTCGCAGCTATGAGTCACATCATTGATTCTAAACCTTCTTGTTATGAGGAGGAACCTAGTCATCATGAAGTATCAGTCCATCATGAAGAATGATGTGTGGGATATTGTTCCGAGACCTGAGGGGAAGTTTGCAATAACTTCTAAATGGATCTACAATATCAAACACACAGTTGACAGGAGCATCAAGAGGCACAAAACGAGATTTGTTACTAGAGGATTCTCTCAGGTGGAGGGAATAGATTATAAGGAGACATTTTCTCTTTTTGCTCGATACACTTCTATCCAGACGATTATTGCCCTTGCAGCATCCATGTGTTGGAAACTACATCAGATGGATGTGAAGACAGCCTTTCTCAATGGAGAGTTGAGGAAGAAATATACATCAAGAAGCTAGATGGTTTCGTCATACATGAGAAGGAGTCTCATGTGTGTAGGTTGAAGAAGGCCCTATATGGACTCAAGCAGGCACCTCGAGCTTGGTATGCGAGGATTGATGGACACCTGATGAGTTTGGGCTTCAACAAAAGTGTTGTTGATCCCAACCTGTACTACAAGACTGTTAATGGTGAGGCCTTGATTCTGGTCCTCTACGTTGATGATTTATTCCTCACCGGTACATAGTGCCTTATTATTGAATGCAAGTATGTGTTGGCCTCTGAGTTCGAGATAAAGGACCTTGGTATGATTCACTACTTCTTGGGACTAGTGGTGTGGCAGAGAACTGATGAGATCTTCCCGAGTCAGGGGAAGTACACAGTTGAGATATTGAAGAAGTTTGAGATGCTAAACTTCAAGCCCATGGCTATACCAATAATGATGAATCTAAATAAACTAAGTGTGTCTTCTTTCGATTTTGACGAAATTGATCTGACTCTGTACAGACAGTTGATTGGATAATTGATGTATCTGGTTAATACAAGACCAAATATTTTCTATGCAGTGAGTGCACTTAGCCAGTTTATAAGTCAGCTTAGATAGACACACTAGATTGTTGTGAGACATATGTTGAGCTACTTGTGAGGCACAGTTCAACATGGTCTGAGATATACTTCCAGTATTGATATGATATGGCAGGAATATATTGACTCTGATTGGGCAAGGAGCACAGTGGATAGAAAGAACACCTCCAGGTGTTGCTTCACTTTGGGATCTTTTGTGGTTTCCTGGTGTAGCAGGAAATGAAATTATGTGGCTTTGATCACAACAGAAGCAGAATACATTGCATTAAGTATGACAGTCTGTGAAGCAGTGTAGCTTCACAAGCTCCGTGCAGATTTATTCAAACGTGCTGGATTCCACCATTATTCATTATGGTCACTAAAGTTGTGTGAAGATCTCTGATAATCCAGTGGTTCATGACAAATCAAACCACCTTGAGATCAAGTACCATTTCATCCAAGACATGGTGCAGAGGAAGGAAGTATTGGTGCAGTACCTTGCTACATATGAGCAGGTTGTTGATGTTCTTACCAAACCAGGATGAATTTTAAGTACTTTCCTGATAGACTTGTCGTGGCAGAGAATGCCTCCCTCGCTGAGAGGGAGTGTTGATGTTTGCAGCTTCCTGAGATATTCTCCAGATCATACTCCTCTGTGACTGAGTTGATTTGATCTGTGATGACACTTATCTGAGAAGGGGTAAGTGGGGCACTTATCCGAGAAGGGATAAGTGTGGTTGGGCTTACAACCCAATGTCCCATGTGGAGAGCACATGAGGACATGTCAAGGGAGTTGACCCTTGACGTCATACACTATGGGAGTTGACCCTAGTGTTTCTAGAGGGTGTAGCCTCTAGAAGTCCACATGGAGTGCCACGTGTGACAAAATTTCTCTAGATCGTACTCCTCTATGAATTGAGTTGAGTTGATATGTGAGGACTCTTATTCGAGAAGGGATAAATTCATTTTGGCTTATAGCCCAACGTCCTAGAGGGAGTAGCCTCTAGAAGTGTTCCTAGAGGAGTAGCCTCTAGAAGTCCACATGGGAGTGTCATGTGTGACAAATCTTTTACTACTATGGTGGTTTTGTACCACTGGCGGAGACTGCGTGTCTCTGGACAGTAGTTGTGTAATACTATGAAAGATAGCTACCTAGCTAAGAGGGAGTGTTGATGTTTTAGCATCGGGTATAACTTCTCCTATATTGGGTTGCAGACCAAGGGAGATAGGATACATTTATCACAAAGGTGCACTTGTGGTAAATGGGCCCAGACGTAGTCCTTCCTTGATCATGACAAGGAATAATATGGACTCGAGGTGCTTGAAGTGATTTCCACGTGTCAGTTAGCATCAAGTCGACATTCACTCATAGGTGTGTGCTTGTGGTGAAAGATCGTCGTGTGGTATTTGTCCTAGTCATTGTGATTTGACAAGGAATGATAAAGACTCAAGATGTTATACGCTATTACATGCAGACCCAAGTGAGCCTAATCTTAGAGAGAGTTAATTGGCTCAAAGGGAGAGCTGTAGAAGGAGTTTCTCCTTGGTTCAGGTGGGAGAGAGATGTCTCCCAAGACTGACAGACAATTGTCATGAGTCTAGGGTGAAGTTTGTATACTTCAAAGAAAGGAGTGGCATGTTGCAGAATGCCTCCCTCATTGAGAGGGAGTGTCGATGTTTGGACAACATCAGGAAGACATTTTCTAAAGATAATAATTAATAATATAATTATTAATTGATTATTAACTATAGTATATAATAAGTAAATAATAATAACAAATAGTTATTGATTATTCAAGGGACGCATCCTTTCATGGATGGTCACCTTATGTTCTCTATATATGGAACACTCATCATTGTAATAATATATCGAATATCTTTTATATCTTATATGAAGAAAAACAACACAAATTGTTGGAACCCTAATCAAGACTGCATCCTCCTGAAACCCTAATGTGCCCAATAATTTGGCCTTGGTGAAGGAAGCCTCCAAAGCTCCTGAAAATCCCTAGGATGATAATCGGCCTGCCACAAGCTACTAGGAAAAGTCTCACAATTAGATCTGAGGTATAACCCCCTCAAACTGAAAATATTTGAATCACAAGTGCACCCTCCTTCTCTCAAAGTTGTCCCAAATCTATAGATAATAATCTGGCTGAAGTAACTCCACCAAAATGCCTCCAAACTGATGAGCAAGGTCCTGCAAGCAAAACCCAAGTGATAGAATGTCTCTAGGCCCCGTCACAATGCTAGATAGAATTCTCTTCATGCAATGGTTCGCACCTGCTGGAAAACCCTCAATGGTATGACCCTCCTTCCTTCCTGAATCGATGATAGAACCTATGATGAGTGTATAATGGTGTGGGTGGATTATTTCATCCCCGAGACCAAGCTTGGAACAAGGTGACTTGAATCTTTCACCACTAAGTTGTTCTCTAGGGTTTGTAATCTCAAAACCCTCAAAACTGTGTGCTCAAGAGCTCAACAAGAAAATACCAAACTATCCAAGATGATTGAAAGGTATGCCCTAGACTTTCCTTTATACTTCCATTCTATTTCCATGTTCAGTTAGTTTAACCCCTAGGTTCAACTCCTAACTCAACCTCTAGCATTTTAATTCTTCATTGAGTTACATTTTTCTCTTTTTCTCTTTTTCTAAGTCAACTTCAAAATATAACATTGAGTTGGCTGACTTTTCCCCATGTTGCATGAGCCTATGGTCTAGTGGGGATGGCTAGACCACTAACTCTTCCCAAACCTCTTCATCAAGAGTTGGGGGACATTACAGTCTCCCCCGCTAGAAATTGCTTGCCCATAAGAAATTACGAACCTGGTTTCTGTATCACCTGCTTACTCTCCCACGTGGCATCTTCAATAGGCAGATCCTTCCATTTGATTAAGTATTATCGGATTCTTCTCCTACGGATTTTCTTCTCCCATACCTCTAATATTTCCTCTAGTACTAGCACTAATTGCCCCTCTTCATCGAGAGGTGGCAGCACCTCAAGGGGGGTGACGTGTTGGCCGATGACCCTCTTCAGACATGAAATGTGGAAAACGTTGTGGATCCTGCTATCCTATGGGAGCTCTAGCTCATAAGCCACGACCCCCACCCTTATGTTGATCCTATAGGGCCCAAAGAAAATAGGTTGGAGCTTGTATACTCCACTTCTTTCGATAGAAGACTATCTGTACGGTTGGAGGCTTAGGGAGACTAAGTCACCAACTTCAAAGGTACACTCCACCCTCTGTTTATCTGCTTTGACCTTCTGTTGATTATGTGCCCTTTGTAAGTGATCCTTCAACTCCTTGAAGATGTGATGGCTCTATTGTACCCAATCTTGTACCATCGAGGCTCTGTTGTCATGAAAGGCAATCTCTATGAAAGAGAGTGGGTCATAGTTGTACAATACCCTGAATGGGGTCATGCCTATGGACATGTGGTGGGTGGTGTTGTAACCTAACCCATGATTTATGTTGCCCTGCCACATAATTCATGATGTAGCCTTCAACCCATTTGTTGACTATTTTGGTCTTCGCATCTGTCTGCGAATGATAACTAGTATTAGGGGTCAAGGTTGTACAAACCAACATGAATAACTCCTGCCAGAACGTACCCATAAATCTAATGTCCCTATCACTAATAATGGTTTTGGATAGACCATGTAATCTGAAAATATCTCTGAAAAATAATTCAGCCACTTGTGTTGCGTTGAAGTCCATAGCAATGACAAATAAGTGTGCAAACCTAGTTAGCCTGTCCACCACTATGAAAATACAATCCTTGCCCTACGCCCTTGGAAACCCTGTGATGAAGTCCATGGAGATACTCTCCCATTTATTCTCAGGGATGGGTAAAGGTTTCAGCAGTCCCGTTGGATGAGTGTGTTCATCCTTATTCTCTTAACATGTAGTACAATCCTTAACATGACTCATCACATCCTCTTTGAGGCCCTTCCATGAGAACCTCTCCCTTACCTGCTTGTAAGTCTTGTCAATCCCCTGGTGCCCTGCCACTGGTGAGTCATGACAAGCCTGTAGTATCTTGGCCTTGAAGGTTGATTCAGGAACCAAAAAGATTTGCCCCTTGTAGTATATGATGCCCTCTATGACTCTGAAGTTATCATCATGTACCTGTCCATCTATCACCTGACAAGCGAACTGATTTTTTTAGTATTCCATCACAAGGTGGTCCTTCCAGTCAACTGATACATCTGTCATGGCATAGATTGATGGCCTCATGGATAATGCATCTACCACTACGTTGTTTTTCCCTTTGACGAATTCAATGTCAAATTCATAGGCTTGTATCTTACTCACCCACTCTTGGTGTCTTTCGTTCAAGTCCTTCTGCTCCAAGAAGTAACTGAGGCTATTGTGATCTGATTTTACCACAAAGATAGCACCGACCAAGTATTGTCGGAATTTGGCCAAGACGTGCATGATGGCCAACATATCTTTGTCGTAGATAGTGTAAAGTAACTTGGGACCCCTGAGCTTTCGACTCTCATAGGAAAGAGGGTGCCTATTCTGCATCAATACGGCCCCAATGCCTTCTCCGGAGGCATCACACTCCAAGGTGAAAGGTTGATAAAAATCTGGTATTGCCAACACAGGGCACGTGCTCATTACTTTCTTCATTCTATTGAAGGTGGCTTGGGCCTCTTCACTCCATCTTAAGGCCCCTTTCTTTGTTAGATCAGTCAAGGGTGCACACAACTAGGAGAAACCTTTGACGAATCTCATTTAATAGTTGCAGATGCCCAGAAATCCTCTCAACTCTGTAAGGGTTTTGGGCGTGGGCCACTCAACTATGGACTGAATCTTCTCCTGATGTACCTGTACTCCTTTAACCCCAATAATATGTCCCAAGTAGAGGACCTCTGTCATTCCAAATTCACATTTGGACTCCTTGGCATACAATGATTGATCCTCCATGATAGTCAAGATCTGCTCCACATGAGAAGGTGTTCCTCCCACGTCTTGCTATAGATTAGCAAGTCATCAAAGAAAACAAGAAGATGCTTCCTTACCTATTTGTTGAAGACATGTTTCATACATGACTGGAACGTGGCTGGGGCATTGGTTAAGCCAAATGGCATCACTAAGAACTCATAGTGTCCATATTGACACATGAAAGCAGTTTTTAGGATGTCCTCCTCCCTCATCTTGATTTGATGGTAGCCAGACCGCAGGTCAATTCTGGTGAAATAGACAGCCCCATGAAGCTCATCCAGTAGCTCCTCAATCCTTGGTATGGGATACCTGTTTTTTATAGTTTTCTTGTTTAGTGCCCTGAAGTCCATGCACATCCAGATGGTTCCATCCTTCTTCTTGACCAACACTACTGAAGAGGCAAAAGGGATGGAACTTGGTCTGATGTGCCCCATATCCAAGAGCTCTTTGATTGCCTTCTCTATTTCATCCTTGTACTTCTTTGGGTGTCTGTAAGGCATGGTAATGACTAGTTTTGTTCCTTCCTCTAACTCAATGATATGCTCAAATCCCCTATCTGGTCGTACACCTGGTGGAATAGGTCCAAACACTTTGTTGTGCTTGTCAATGATCCTGTGAATCTCTGGTGCAAAGTGAATCTTCCCCTTTTTGTCCACACATGCCAAAATATTGCACTCAGCAGCATACATTATTTCTTCTCTCCTGAAAACGGCCTCCATCCTCTTTTCCATGACCACCTTGGTTGAGTTACCTATAATGCCTTGGAGGACTACCTTTCTTCCACTCTCCTCTGTGAAATACATCTCCATGGTCTTGTAGTTGGTGGTGATACGCCCCAACATACTGAGCCATTGTACTCCAAGGATTATGTTGGTTTCTGGAAGGTCCATCACATAAACATCTTGTACCAAATCATGCCTACCCAATGTAAGCTTCATTCCTAGAATGTACCTGTTACAAGGCATGGTGCTTCCACCCGCTACCTCCACCTTGAATCCTTCAAATTCAACCGTGGGTATATGCCTCCTCTATAACAATGTTGAGTCAATGAAGTTGTGAGAGGCTCCCCCATCAATCAACACTGACACCCTTTGCCCTTGCAAGACTCCTCTCATTCTGAAGGTGTTGTACTTGGGCACCCCACTGATGGATGCCAAAGTAGATCTCTCCTTTGTTGTACTGTCATGACTTGTATCCTCCTCCTCTGTAGTTTCAGTGGTGTCTGCCTCTATGTTCTGGATGTGGTTGAAATCCTCATCATCTTCATTGTCTGATGTCACCTCTATGTAATGCACTTGGCCACGGCCCGTGCATTTGTGGGATGGATTCCATGGCTCTTTGTATGTGTAGCATAGTTGCTTTCTACTTGGTTCTCTTATAGTATTCTCGTCCATCATACCTTTCCCCCTGTCAAACCCCCTTGGGTCACGCCCTCCTAGGTTCATTGGAGGTCTCTGGTCTCTTCCTCCAGTGTTAAGAGGTGGTCTAGGTACAAATTTCATCTTTGCAGTTGGTCCTAGGTCTCTCGTCGTCCAGATAGCATCCTGTAGGTTGGTAGGCTTAAAAGCCTTTACCTAATCCTTCAAGGGTTCCATCAAACCCTCAGTGAAGAGAATCATGATCCTAGATTGTGACACGTTCTGCACCATGACTGCTAGTCTCTGGAATTCTTCAATATATATCTCTGGTGCTCCTATCTGTCTGAGTTGTGTGAGCTCCCGAAAATGTAGCTTAGGATCCCCCTAGTCGAACCTGTCAATGAGCCTCTGAGTGAACTCTGTGTATGCCACTATCTAATTGTGGCCAAGTGTGGTCAATCCATGATACCACCAATCATGAGCTTTTCCATCCAAGTACATGGTTGCAAACTTGATGGCCTCCATCTCCCTCATAGGGTTAAGCTCCAGATACGTGTCTAGTTTCTGTAACCACGTCTGTGTAGTTATCTTGTCTGATCCATCAAAGTAGGGGATTTCCATCTTCCCAACCCTGCACTCAAACTCATAATTGCTCATGTGGTTCGACCTAGGTTTGTTTCTAAATTTGATTTGACAGTACTGATCTACGACCATCTGCCTTTGAACTGTCATACTCAAATCATTGTACTCCCTGGAACATTGCTCCATCTGCTCAACAAAGTCATCTATGGGTTCACACTGTGTGGGTTCATCTGTGAATGTGGCCAAGTATGGTCTAGGAGTAGACCTGCGACATGTTTGTCCCTGTGGTGCTCCCCCTCCATGGATTCCCTTAGACTGATGATAGGAATTATGCTCTGGACGATACTTGTTCCCTCCATGAGATCCACTCATTTCCATGTTGTCATACGCCTCTGGACCTTTCCCCTTATGATTCATTTACATCAACGGTGTTGTTATCATTGTCTGGTTTTCATCTACCTTCCTCAAGGTCTCAGATATTTTGGCCTGCCCCCTACGGTTTGTTTCCTGGTTCTCCTATATGTGGGTGACCAATTTACTTTCGGTCTGGTTTATGGACTTACAGAACTCCTGTGCTAAGAATGTCAAGCCCTATGGCTCAATGTCATCACATGAACCCTCCATTTTGGCTTTTGTCTCACTTGTTTGTTTCTTCCTTTGGCCCATATAAATACCACTGAATTTTTGCATGCACTAATCCTCACAGGATGGGAGGATCAGAGCTCTGATACCACTATAATGTTCCCAAGCCAATTTTTTTCACTTGGAACACTAACTGACCATTGAATTAACTATTTGATTGTTTGTATTGTGCAGGTTGGCCTCTCAAGTTTCGGCCTTAGGTTTATGTTCAGTTATTTAGCATAGATCATGAAGATATACTCAATACAATGCAAGATCTAATCAAGACACAATATATGGGACTCCAAAGCATAGATCTGACCTTTATAATTATGGAAAGCAAGAACCTGATACAATATGGAAGTAGATATGGAATAACATCATATGGCTCCAAGATAGAAGATATGAGATGCTACAAAATGATCCCGACAATACAAAATAAGCCTACAAAGGTTGAATATGTGATAAAGACCCAAATACAATTAGAGCTAGGGTTACGTCCTCCCCCTAGTTGCTCGCATGTCCTGCTGGATGGATGAGAAGGCCAAGATTTTGGCCCAGCAGAAGAAGACCTCCAAACGATGCAAAACTTCACCAAAAGATAGATCAGTACAAGGGAAACCCCTCCCTGAAGTGTGAAGTCCAAGTGCCAAGTCTTTCCCCTCCAAACTGTTGGAACCCTAATCAAGACTACATCCTCCTCAAACCCTAATGTGCCCAATAATTTCGCCCTGGTGAAGGAAGCCTCCAAAGCTCTTGAAACTCCCTAGGATGATAGATCGGGCTACCACAAGCTACTGGGAGAAGCCTCACAATCATATATGAGGTATAACCCCCTCAAACTAACAATATCTAAATCACAAGTATGCCCTCCTTCTCTCAAAGTCTTCCCAAATATGTAGATAATAATTTGGCCGAAGTAACTCCTCCAAAATGCCTCCAAACTGATGAGCAAGGTCCTGCAAGAAAAACCTAAGTGATAGAATGTCTCTAGGCCCCGTCACAATGTTGGATCAAACTTTTCTTCATGCAATGGTGTACCCCTACTAGAAAACACTCAATGGTACGACCCTGCTGCCCTCCTGAATCGATGATGGAACCTGTGATGAGTGTAGAATGGTGTGGGTGGAGTATTTCATCCCCGAGACCAAGCTTGGAACAAGGTGAGTGGAATCTTTCACCATTGAGTTTTGTAATCTCAAAACCCTCAAAACTGTGTGCTCAAGAGCTCAACAAGAAAATACTAAACTATCCAAGATGATTGAAAGGTGTGCCCTAGCCTTTCCTTTATACTTCCATTCTATTTCTCTGTTCAGTTAGTTTAACCCCTAGGTTCAACTCCTAACTCAACCTCCAGCGTTCTAATTCTTCATTGAGTTACTTTTTTCCCTTTTTCCCTTTTTCTAAGTCAAATTCAAAATAAAACATTGAGTTGGCTGACTTTTCCCCGTGTTGCATGAGACTATGGTCTAGTGGGGATGGCTAGACCACTAAGTCTTTCCAAACCTCTTCATCAAGAATTGAGGGACATTACAAGCTTGTGTGAAGGCATATCTTTCTCCTTCCAGCTTGTCTTCAATTAATGCATGGATCTCGCCTTAGATCCTCGAGGCAAAATGAGAGGGTGACGCCTCTCCTTCCTTAAATGTGCACCATGTGTGAAATCTGGTTGGTGCATGCTGAGGTGGAGCGATGCTCCTACATTATACTCCACAGCTGTGAAAATCATAAGCTCCTGCTCATGAGCTTTCCAGTGTCACTTAAATCCACATGGATCCCAAACTTTCCCTTGGAGTTGTCTCTCAGCTCCTCTGCTTTGTTGCTCCTGTTGCATCATCCATGCTGCTTGTGCGGGCTCCTTTCTGTCCAGCTTCCTCATGTTGACTACTTCTATTGTTGACCTCAACATCATCTCCCTGATCTCTTCAACCACCTCGTCCAGCTGCTCCAACGGCTGGCTCTTCTATTGCAGACTAGCTCACTGCACGCCTCCCTCGCCTCTGGGTGAATCGTATTGACTCTCCAAGTTATCCTTCCCATCTTTCATGGCCTTGGTTCGCCACTCTGCTGCAACTTCCACTTTTGTAGTCTTCTCATCACTAAGTTGTTGCTCGGCTTCCTCTCCTGACAGATCAACTCATGTTAGTCCCTTGGCTGGCTCCCTTCTAGCTTCCATCAGCGGTCCCTCATGATGATGCATTTCTTATGGCATGGCTATCTCCTAGAAGCCATCTTCTGGTTCTAGATTGTCCAACCAATCCTCGAGTGCCTTCAACTCAAATTCTCACCGAGTGAGCAACTCAACTAGGCATTCTCTTGTTGGGACAAACATCAGTATCTTCTCCTCCTCCTTCACGACAGTCTCAACTTGATGTCCTTTCATTGCCTCAGCAATTGATATGCTAGCCTCTCCCCATCTTCTTGGTAGGAATATCTCAACTCCTCCAATGATCAGAATAGTCCTATGATCCTCCTTCTTTGCGACGAAAAGTTTTAACTTCTCATCGTCTCCATTCACGCGGTTCACAGTTCTGCGCAAATCTCCAAACGAGTGAGGTTTCTCTCCCACCTCCTCTTCATCTATCAGTGAACTCTCGACTGAGGTCATCTCTTCTTTGTTTCCCATCTGGAAATCTGGGATGTCTCCTCTGCCCACCTGGCATTCTATGAGACCCACTGCTTCCTTCTCATTTCCCACCTGGCAATCTATAAGACCCTCGCCAAATCTCTTTCCCTTATGACTGAAGCTTTCAGCATGCCTCAACCACCTCTTTAACCTCCATTGTTGCCTCCTAGCTAATAACTTCTGAACAGGGCACTTGGTTGTTCTCTTCAAAGGCCATTCATACCTCCAGTGCACCTTTTCCTCTTGCTGCATCTTGAATTCTAGTGTCTCCATCTGGGCTCTAATTTCGTTGAGCTCCTTGTCTATCTCTTCTTTGTTTTTCACCTTTCAATATACTCCTCGAGGGCACTTATGACCTTCAGTAGCCATCTCCATCTTCTACCTTCCCTCCCGGCAAGTCTGTCGTTCACTCTGTAACTGAGAGTGTCTTCAGCTTCTCCTTCGCCTGAAATCTACAAATGAGATTTGTGCTCTGATACCCCTTGACGTCAACCTCACCCCTCCAAAGGGCTAACTCGACCTCCTAGTCTAGGATCGTTTGAAAATACTGAGTTGGAGTGACTCCTTAGATTCCTCCCTGGAACCCGAATCTTCTGTCACAGGTCCTTCTTTTTCTTGGCGTAGGTTGTGGCACCCAAGAACCCTCTTGAAACTCCTTCTGCACTCCTTGCAAAGTTCTGCACAGACTTCCTTCTATGACTTTGCTCAACTTGAAAACCTTCCAAGGTTCTCAATTCCTTGCGTCTTTCAGTGGACTTCTTCTTCCCCTTACCCTCCTGGCAGTCTCTCACTTTGCTTCCTAAGCTTGTAAGGCGAATTCACAACACCTTAGGCACACTCCTTGCGCTTGGCTCAGTTCTTCGACAACCTCTCCCTTAGCCTTATGGAAAGGTTTAAGGCATCTCCTTTTCTTTGTCAATTCACTTCTTTCAAAGCCTTCCTTCACCAGAATGTTCAACAATTATGGGATTCTCCAACATCTACAAGTGTGTTGTTTCTGTGCACACTCACACTAAATTTATGCCCTCCTGGCAGAGTGTTTCAGAGTGTTCAGTAACTTTGAGTTGTGTTCTCTCTCACACAGTCTTTCCTTCCAAGGTACCTAACCACCTTGAAATTTCTCCTTGATTCTATGAATTAATCTGGTATGCCCTCCTAGAAGTTTCTCTTCTGTCTCCACTGAATTTTGACACACACTGCTTGCGTCGGCTCATAGATTTTCCTCTCTCTGTCGCCCACTCCTTGCACTTAGCCTAGAGAACCAAACCTAACTCAACACACTCTCAGATAGAAAATTGTATCTCTATCCCTACAGACGATTTCTAGCATTCATATACAATTCACAAACATGTAAATGACATTCATACACACACCCATTACACAGAAATGTAAAACGGGAAAGCATTTTATATTAATGATAGAATGCCAATTTACAATGGTGGAGTCCGAGCTACAACTGAGTATCGGCTCTCTGTATCTCTCCTTACAACCTACTTCTAACTAACTAACCTCTTCTCTTGGTAGCAATACATCCCTCGCAAGCTAAACTAGTGGTTTCAAATCACCAGCCCTAATGTCTATCGAAAGGGCAAATTACAATGATGGCAATC
Organism: Picea engelmannii; assembly: GCA_009831015.1. NCBI lineage: Eukaryota > Viridiplantae > Streptophyta > Pinopsida > Pinales > Pinaceae > Picea > Picea engelmannii. The sequence continues at coordinate 34,262 of ML806262.1, read as the reverse complement.
TGCTCTGAATTGGATGCAGATCCATTCTGTCGTCAGCCTATTAATGGCGACCTTATCTCCATCTTATGTGAAGGCATATCTTGCTCCTTCCAGCTTGTCTTCAATTAATGCATGCATCTCACCTTATATTCTCGAGGAAAAATGAGAGCCTTCCTTAAATGTGCACCATGAGTGAAATCTGGCTGGCGCGTGCTGAGGTGGAGCAATGCTCCTGCATCACCATCTCCTTATGCCTCATCCTAGTGTGTCTTATGAGGCAGAGGTCAATTTCTACCTTTAGGCTTTGGCTCAGGTGAGTTAGCTTCTAGATTATCTTCCTTTGTCAAGCAATGGTTCTTCCTCTTAAATTCTCCCACTCTAGCTTTGAGTTGGTCAACTTCAACAACTAGTATAGGAACCTTGTATTACATATCTTACTCTTTCCCTTTTTTCCATGTTATAGACTAGTTCTCCTCCACTAAGTATCTTTATCTGGTACAGAATTGAGAGGTAACGAGGGAAGACATTATATTGTAGTTGTTGTTAATCATGAGGAGAATCAAAGCTAGAATGCACCCTCTTATAATAATCTTGTTGGTGAAATCCAAGTTTGTGGTGTAGATGAGCAACATTATGGGAGAGGGAGGTTTTTCCTTCTCTTGAATTATCTCTAAAACCTTCAAACTAGTCATTTTATCCATTAATTTCCCATTTTTCAAGCTTTACTTAAGTGGATAGATGGGTGTCATCTAGGGTCATATGCCCCATATCCACTGCATGTCCTCCCTATCTCATACCACCATTTATCATTGAGTGGTTTCCATGGATGATGATCGTTGTTGTGACAGGTAGTTCACATCCCCTCCCAAGCACCCCATCCAAGTGTGAATAAAGTAATAGTTACAAGCAACCTTTTAATCAAGTTGTCGGTCTTCACATTGCAAATATATGCTTGATGGTAAAGGTGAAAGATTTCAACGTGTGGAATCTTCACATTTGATCTCTTATAAGATTTGCATTGACACATGATTCCCTATTCATGAGAGAAATCGAGATACATATCCACATCTTATTTCCCACTTCGACCAGATGTTATTTGCTCCTTTTGGATCATTATTGAGGGGTGTTGATTCGTAATTGATAGGCCTATCGTCAACTTGATTCACTAGCATAAACCTCAATTACTTTATATGTGGGAAATTATAATCTTTATGTGTTTATTTTTATTGTGCCATTAGAACTTGTTACATTCAAATTATAAATAACTCAATGCAAGAAGAATAATCACAAAAAATAAAACATATAGATTTACCGTGGAAAACATCCCAACAATAAATATCTTGTTTGGCTCTTTATTCTATCTCAAAGATATTTTTATGGTAAAGGGTATTACAATCTCCAGTGGATATTTTGTGTAGTTTTTACTCTTCTGTTATAGTTCATGTTGGGACAATCTTCATTCCACATGGACACACTGGTATTTTACCTCTGTGTCCTCTAGTCTTAGAGAAATCCCAGTCTTCTGGGTACTATACCAACTCTTAAATCTTCCCACCAACACATGTAACCGAATTTCAAACCTCCTTTCCATCTATGCCTTTGTTACCTTCCTCTTGTGGTTCATTTTAGACCACATACCCAAAAATCAATTGTAGACATCTGTGTGGACACTTTATCTCTAACTCTTAAATCACATCCTTCTTGGTCTCTTCTCTAGAGTCCACGTGATAGCTACTCATTGTGTTGGCAATTTGGTTGTCATTGATGTCAACCTTGATAAATAGGTGGAGTATCATTGATTGATTGGTTTGAGAAGCATTGTCAATATTGGACATATTGTTATGAAGGTGACTTGAATGTCAAGCATTGTCAATATTGGACATAATTTTATGAAGGTTGGACATAATTTTATGAAGGTGACTTGAATGTCAAGCATTGTCAATATTGGACATAATGTTATGAAGGTGACTTGAATGTCAAGCCTTGTCAATATTGGACATAGTGTTATGAAGGTGACTTGAATATCAGTAGAAAGATAATATTGACTAATATATTGTATGAGCTTGATACACTCATACTATCATATAAGGTTGAGATTATATCATTAACATCCATGCACAAAAGAAGAAACTGTGAAGAAATTGTCCAAATAAAAAGGGTAAATGGATAATCCAATATGGATCCATACAAATCACAAATAAAGAAGTTAATAAGACATGGTTCATTAAAAGTGATCCAGAAAATTTCAACTGAAGAAGATTCCAGAGATGAGACAGAATGTCATGGTGGATGTTTCGTGAGGAAGCATTGATACCATCAAGTCACAAGTCGAGTCGATTCAAAGAAAAATAAGGTCGATTATCTAGAAGTCGATTGACTACAAGACAAGTCGACTGACAAAATGCCTGTAGATTGACAGAAGTTGGAGAAGACAAGTCGATCGATTTCAAGATGAGTCAAATACAAGCCGACCAATTGAAGGTCAAAGTCAAAGGAAAATTGAGTCGGGAAATACAAGTCGGCCAACGCAAGTCAAGATGACCAAAGTTGAATTTCTCAAGTCGGTTTTCTTTCAAATCGATTTGGTCCAAGAAAGAAGTAACCTAAAGGTCGAAGTTGAAGCAAACCTAAATACAAGTTGGGTCGAGGTTGAAGTAAGTTGGGTCGACTAGAATTGAAATACTCAAGTCAAAAATTCTCCTAATTGAGTTGACCAAAAAGATGTTTGTCAATCGAATGAGGAAGCAAATACGAAAAAGGGTGAGACCAATTCAAAACTTTAGTGACTAGCCGTCGAGAGGAAACCAATTTTAATATAACCATCAAGTAAAATGTTTACAAGTTGAGTTTAAATAATCACCAACAAAGGAGATATGTGGAGGTTGAATTAGACATTCACGAAAAGGTAATATGTACAGAGTTTGATTTGGCATCCGACGACAAAAGGAAAATCTAGGCAAGTTTCCTTCAAAGAACCGCCTATACCAGCCACCTCGCACATTTTCTAGGGAAATTTCCCACGTGTTAGCTAATTGGGCATGTTCTGCAAAAAAACTCATGTCGTAGAATTTTAAAATTTGTTTCCATCACTCCAAAATATTCATATGAAAATCGTCGTCTAAATTGGTGTACGAAAATCAGTTAATAAAAGTTATCATTTGAGTTAATTAAATGAAGGGGTGCAATGTTTCATTCCAAAAAGCCACATTGTTTCAAAGTGGCACCCTTTGAAGGACTATATAAGTAAAGAAATATGAAGGGAAGAAGGTGTCTTGGTGGATACAAATACAAATATATATATATATATATATATATATATATATAATGGATTGAATGAAAGTTCATTCTATTAGGTTGGTGCATGTTTACAAGCTGAGTCTTGTCATGAGGATTGGATTCCTCACATATCAGTTGGATCTGAGATTGATCCAAAAAGGATCCGAAGAAGGCTAAGAACAACTCAGAACTCATAGAGGCAACTTAGGACGCTCAGAATGACTTTAGCAGATAGGGAAAGGGAAAATATTCAAAGTTTCCAAAACTAAGCGAAAATGACATGATCATGAAGAGCGCATTGCAAGCTTTCTAACGGCACAAACGAATCATCAAACAGAGTTACGAATTGAAAGATATTCACGATCAAAGTTTGGTCAACCTAGCCCAGTCATCGAGGGATGAGTTAGCATCCGTACGAATGACGTCAACATCCATACAACACACGTGGTAGGAGAAGGAAGGTGACATGTGTCATGTTGACGTCAGCATGACATCATCATGGTGACATGGTAGCACCAGAGGCTGCCATGTGGCAGGTGAGAAATGCTCAATGACAGTCCATGAGCAAAATTTGAAAAAAATATAGTTTGGCGGGTCTGCCAAATCTGGCGAACCACGCCAAACTTAGCCACGGTGTAAATCATTGGGATATGGATTAGCGCCACCACTAAACTAGTGGAACAAACCTTGTTATATANACCACATAAAACCCAAAAGGGGGGGTAGGCCTGCGGGTTTGACCCCTGGACCTCCTCCACCATATGCGCCTTAATAAATCCGCCTAAACAAATAGGTCGCGGGCCTTACGCTGTAACCATCACCACGAAGAATACTTAAAAGGTGAATCTGCCCAGCAACCAGAGGGGAAGGTGCGCATATGGTACAGACGCTTAGGCATGGAAATCGATGCAGTCCAGTCATTAATGAAGGTTACAAAGGGCACGAAAACTGAGACAAATTTCTTCTTGGATCTAGGAGTGCCAGAGTCGGATCAAGGTGTGGAGATAGTCATTTTTGGGTAATTTGACGCCACGAATTCAGTGGTGTTGTCAGTTTTATGATCTAAGCATCATTTTTGCAGCTTCATTTCATAATGAGGTATACTTATGTATTTTGCTAAATTCCTTTGTTGAGTTAATGAAAGAGCCTACCCATTTGAGAGCAGGACCCAGAGATGTAGTCCACCAGGGATGAACTCCGTTATCAATTTTTTGTGTTCAGATTTTATGCTTATGTCTCTTCATTTTTGAGCTTTTCCTTCTTTAATGGTGCACTTCAACTTATGCTCATTTAATGCAATTCTTTATAAGTCACTCGATGAAAAGATCCTGGATCATGTTGGTATCAGAGCAGTCGTCTTTGACTTGAATTGTGGAGTGTGAATGCTTACTAGGGCAAAGCATAAGAAGGGTGAAGGAACTCTTAAGACTTTCAATCCTGAAGTTGGTTGTGCATCCTGAAGGAAAAAAATGGTAGAAGAGAACAAGTGTGATAAACAGGAGAAAAACTTTCATATGGTCTTTTATCGCATGTCAGAAATGGTCGAACGAATGTATGGATATTACGAGAAGAGAATGAAGAAGAAAGGGAAGAAAAAGGAAGCACGTGCAGATGATGATGCTTTTGTAAACCAAGGGGCTGGAGGAGATCCTTTTGAGCCTTTGTCTTCACCTTCAAGTTCTATTTCTTCTTCCTCTAAGCATTCTCATCATTCTCATCATTCTAGCCATAAAGCCTCTTTTAAGAAACCGTTATTAAAGCTTGATGTAAAATTTGCTTTACCTATGTTTGATGGAGATGCTAATCTGGAAAATCTCGATAATTGGATCCGACAGGTTGAAGTGTATTGTCGTGTTCAACATATTGATGAAGAAGAAGCTAAAGTGCAACTGGCTTCTCTTCGGTTGGAAGGCATCGCTCTCGTATGGTGGGAGATCAAGCTTGAGGACATAAGTGAGTAAGGTAATATTCTTTTCTCATGGTCGGAATTTAAATCAGCGATAAGGAAGCAATATTATCCATTAGGGTATTTACATAAAGCAATGATGGAATGGCAAACTTTAAGGCAAAGTAAAGATCAAATTGTACAAAGTTTCACAGAAGAATTTAGGAAGAAATCTCTTGCATTGAACATTTTTTTGGATTCTTATGAAACTTTAATGAAGTATATTTGTGCACTTCACAGTTATATTCGTCATACGTTGCTCTTGTTTAACCCCACTAGTCTTGACAAAATTTGTGTGGAAGCCACTCACCTTGAGAACAAGGGGAAGCATGTTCAAGAAGATCCCATGAAGAAACCTTCTAATCTCCCACATAAAACTTTTAAGAAGTTTAAAAGGAAGGACAAGAAGACTGCCATAGTGACGAGAGAAGGAGGAAAGCCATCTTGCACTCATTGCAAGAAAAGCGGTCATGATGAAGAACATTGTTGGAAACTACATCCAGAAAAGAAACTGAAACAGTTCGGTGGAAAGGGGAAGACAAAAATCGTTTCTACAGTGCAACAAGATCTTGGTTCCAATTCAAGAGATGGAGGAAAGATCACAGCGGTGAGTACAAGGTAAAGATTCCCTTCATGCTAATTCAAGTTCCAATAATGAATCTCATGATGATGAACGAAAGAGGAATGGATTATTTCACATAAGAGTTGTATCTAAACACACTAAGATAGATACATTATTTGATCCAGGTTCCCAAGTAAACTTAATATCTGAAGCACTTGTCAAGAAGATGGGTCTTAAAACGAAACCACATCTGAAGCCTTATCCTCTTGGTTGGGTATGTGATAAAGCAAAACTTAATGTCACCAAACAATGTAGGGTCATATTTGTTATAGCTTCAAAGTTGATTAATGAAGTGGATTTGGATGTTGTACCACTTGATGTATGTGCCATAGTGTTGGGAAGTCCTTATCTTTATGATGGAAAAACAATCTTCTTTCATCATGAGAACAAATACCACCTTACTAAAGGGGGAGTGGAATATATTGTTAGAGCTCACAACATGAGGGTAAATACAACACTTGTTAGTGCAAGGCAAAGGAAGATACTAATAAACACTAATAAGAGATATGTACTCATGGTCATAAGAGAGAAAAATGTCGAGACATACGATGCTTTCCAAGGATGTGATCCATCTCATAAAAAGGAATTAATTGATATTTGTTTCTACGTATGATGATATTTTTCAGGAACTAGATGGATTACCTCCTAAGAGGGAAATCCAACATGAGATACATCTTCAGCAGGATTCTCCTCTTCCTAATGTGGGCATGTACAGGATGTCAGTAATGGAGATGACAAAAATAAAGAAGCAGGTATAGGGCTTATTGGATCAAGGGGTCATCAGGCCCAGTTCGTCTCCTTGTGGTTCTTCAATTGTGATGGTGCCAAAGAAATATGGCACATGGCGAATGTGCGTCGATTACCGGGCCTTAAATAAAATAACGGTGAAAAATCGATGCCCTCTTCCTCGTGTAGATGATTTACTTAATCAATTAAATAATGTTGTTTATTTCACTAAGTTGGATTTGCGCAGTGGATATCATCAAATCAGGGTCACCGAACAAGATGCATGGAAAATTGCCTTTAAAACCAAACATGGATTGTTTGAGTGGTTAGTTATGTCGTTTGGGCTTTGTAATGCTCTGGCAACTTTCATGCGTGTGATGAATGATGTATTCGGGTCTTTCCTAAATGACTTTGTGATTGTATATTTAGACAACATTCTTATTTTTAGCAAGACTTGGGATGAACATGTGAGGCATGTAAAGAAAGTATTGGATACTTTGCAAAGGGAAAAGTTATATGTAAAATTGTCTAAATGTGAATTTGGCAAGACTGCACTTGTGTACTTAGGTCATATTGTAGGAGGAGGATAATTAAAAATTGATCCTTCCAAAATTAATGTAATTGTAAATTGGCCTGAGCCAAAAAGTGTAATTGAAGTCTGAAGCTTCTTAGGTGCAGTCCAATATTGGAGGAGGTTCATTTCCAACTTCTCCTTTATAGTAGCTCCTTTGCATGGCTTAACCATTGTGAAGAACACTTTTCAGTGGGAAGGAAAGCAACAAAAAGCTTTTGACACTTTGAAGGACAATATCATTATCGCACTAGTATTAGCACTGTTGAATCTTCAAAAACCTTTTGAGATCGAGACACATGCAAGTGGATACGCCATGGGTGCAGTATTGATGCAATATCGTAGGCCTATATGTTACCACTCTGGAACTTTTAACCAAGCTGTTGTTAACTATCCTACATATGATAAAGAGTTGTGTGCATTAGTCCAAAGTGTAAAGAAATGGAAGCACTACTTGTTAGGGAAGGAAACAATCATACATACAAATCACCAACCCTTACAGTATCTCCAAGGACAACCCAAATTGCAACAAGCTCGACACTACAAATGGATGGGTTTTTTACAACAATTTCATTTGGTAATCAAGTACAAAAAGGGTACAAGTAACATGGTAGCCGATATGCTTTCTAGACCTCCTATTGTCACTTATATTGTTTTGAAGGATACTTCTTTATCTCATGATATCTATGTAGAACAATATGCCATCGATGAAGATTTTAAAGAAGTATATGAGAAGCTAACCCTTGATGCACAAGTAGAGAACTATTGTCTGCAAGGAAAACTACTCTACCATCTTGGAAAGCTATGTATTCCTACAAGTGAACGAGTCCATGTAATACAAGAATCTCACACTTCTCTTGTGTCTGGGCATTTTGGGGTAGGAAAAACAATGGCTCATTTGCAGAGGTTTTGTTACTGGCCTCAAATAAAAACAATTATAACTAAATATGTAAAGGGGTGTGTGTTATGTTCTACTTGTAAGCTCACTAATAGAAAACTAGGGCTATACTCACCACTTCTTGTTCCATCCCATCCATGGGAAAGTATCTCCATCGATTTTGTAGGGGGTTTACCAATGACCAAAGGGGGTCATGACTATTTGTATGTTGTAGTAGATAGGTTCAACAAGATGTGTATCTTGATGCCATGTAAAAAGCAAATTACCTGTTGAGCAGGCTACTAATCTCTTATTTTAGTATGTCCGGGTTCACTTTGGGTTACCCACATCCATTGTCTTGGATCGAGATTCTCGATTCCTTGGGGACTTTTGGACTAGCTTGTGGAGGATGATGGACACAAAATTGAAGAGGAGCACTGCTTTCCATCCACAGACTGACGGACATATAGAGGTGGTAAACCGAACAATGGTACTTTTGCTTCGAAGCTACTGCAACAAGCATCCCAAGTTATGGGATGAATAGATACCCTATGTACAACATGCTTACAACTAAGCTTTACATTCATCCACTCAGAGTTCACCTTTTGAGACATGTTTTGGGTACCTACCCAAGGTTCCTTTGGACTTGATGTATGGGAGAGATGCTGATGTGAATGAAGAACGAACATAGGACAAAGCCTGCAAGTTCAACCAAAAGATCCAGCAGATACACCAGGAACTCAGAGAATAGTTGGAGAAAAGTTGAGCACAATATAAAGCTCGGCATGACAAGCACAGGGTTGATCATCAGTTCCAAGTTGGAGACCGTGTATGGCTTCACATCAACAAGGAGAGATTGAAGGGTGAAGGCAAGAAACTCAAGCCCATTTGTTATGGACCCTTCACTATCTTGGAGAAGAGTGGTATCGATGTTTTTCGTCTTGATCTTCCACCTTACATGCAGATTTACTCAGTTGTAAACATTGAGAACTCGAAACTTTTTGAGCCTCCCATGATCATGGATCAAGATGAGGAAGTTTCAATGCCTTCAGTTGATGATTTTTCACCTGAGTATATGGATGAGTTATAGGAAGATATCATCCTAGACATGAGGACGAGGACTTCATGCAAGAGTGATGTTGATTATCTTTGAGTAGGCTTATAGGGTACACATCCAAGCAAGGCAAAGTGGATAGACAAGGACAAAGTGAGGGGACTCCTCCCTCCCTTAACTGTTGATTGATGAAATCTTTTGGTGGTCCAAAAATTTCTCAGTGGGAAGGCATGATCCAAAAAGGATCTGGAGAAGGCTAAGAACAACTCAGAACTCATAGAGGCAACTCAGGACACTCAGAATGACTTCAAGAGATAGGGAAAGGGAAAAAATTTAGAGTTCTCAAAACTTAGTTAAAATGACATGATCGTGAAGAGCGCGTCACAAAATTTATAATGGCGCAAATGAATTGTCAAACGGAGTTATGGATTGAAAGAGATTTGTAGTCAAACTTTGGTCAACCTAGCCCAGTCAACAAAGGATGAGTCGGCATCTGTACTGCTGACATCAGCTTTTGTACGAATGAATTTAGCTTCTATACATCACACATGGCAGGAGAAGGAAGGTGACACGTGTCATGCTGACATCAGCATGACATCATCATGGTGATGTGGCCGCACTACAGGCTTCCATGTGTCACCCAGTTTTGGCGTTTTCGTGCCAATCTGTGGACCAGTCGGATCATGCCACGTGGAAGTCCGTACGCTGACATGGCATGGGACAACATGGCCTAGTGAGAGGCTGCCACGTGGCCCAATCAGAGGCTGCCATGCGGCAGGTGGGAAATGCTCAATGACAGTCTATGAGCAAAATTTGAAAAAAATATAGTTTGGCGGGTCCACCAAATCTGGCGGACCATGCCAAACTTAGCCACGGTTTAAATCATTGGGATATGGATTAGCACCATTGCTAAACTAGAGGAACAAACCTTGTTATATATATATATATATATATATATATATAACAACCACATAAAATCCAAAAGGGGGGAGGCTCGCGGGTTTGACCACGGGACCTCCTCCACCATATGCACCTTAATAAATCTGCCCAAACTAACAGGCCACGGGCCTTACGTTGCAACCACCATCACGAAGAATACTTAAAAGGTGAATCCACCCATCCACTAGAGGAGGAGGCACATGTACGGTACGACCGCTTAGGCATGAAAATCGATGCAATCCAATCATTAATGTCGGTTGCAAAGGGCATGAAAACCGAGACGAATTTCTTCTTGGGCCTGAGAGTGCCAGAGTCGGATCGAGGCGTCGAGACAATCATTTTTGGGTAATTCGACGCCACGAATTCAGTGGTGTTGTATGTTTTTTGATCTGAGCATTATTTATGCAACTTGATTTCAGAATGACGTATACTTATGTATTTTGCCAAATTATTTTGTTGAGTTAATGAAAGAGCCTACCCATTTAAGAGCAGGACCCAGAGATGTAGTCCACTAGGAACAAACTCCGTTATCAAGTTTTTGTGTTCAGATTTGATGCTTATGTCTCTTCATTTTTTAGCTTTTCCTTCTTCAATGGTGCACTTTAATTTATGCTCATTTAGTGCAATTCTTTATAAGTCAGTCAATGAAAAGATCCTAGATCAGAGATCAACAAGCCAGGTCTTGTTATGAGGGTTGGATTCCTCATTTCTCAGTTGGATCTGAGAACTACGATTTGGGTCTTGTATTAGAGAATTGGATCTCTCATATTCAGTTGAAGTTGAAGATATTAAAGGATCGATTTTATTTGTATTCATTCAAGTTAAATAAATAAAAGAATGATATTTTATCTACTTCATACCGTTTGTGTTATACGTGTTTATGAATAATTAATTGAACTGCATATATCTTATTCAATCAATTTGGTTAATCTATGAAAGTGTGAAAAGTAGCCAAAAGTTCCAGACACGTATTCACCCCCCCTCTCAGTGTCAGTGTGTGTTTCAACACATTGGTCGCAAAATCTCCTTGTGGTAGTTTCTTTTTTCTTTGGTACCCTTCTTCTTTCCACGTATCATGTGGCCATCATTGTAATACTTGGCCACTCCCTTCAATCCATGGTGAAGTATTTTAGTTGGGGTGAAGAGTGGAGCTAAATACCTCCTATTTCCATGTTCCCAAGCCTCGCCCCATGTTGCTTCCATAGTTGAGAGTGGGTCTCGCCTCCATTCTAATTGGGGTAGATGGTATAGAGCAAAGGTAACTCCTTATTTTTCCATAATCCATGTTGTCGCATTGCCTTCCTTTTACCATATTCGATTTCCTTTGGAGTGAATGTTGGTGGGGTAGTGATAAATGCCTCCCTTTCTCATACTCCATACTCCCCACTGTCTTTTCCCTTTCCAACACTTGGACAATAGAGCTTGTTCCCACCTTAATGAGACATTAAGTTAGCATAAGGCATAGGTGGAGGTTCACAACTCTTCTTCCCAAACTTTATAAAACCACGTGGACTTTAAAAACTTGGCTAATGCCTCTAGAATATGATTTTGGCCACTAAACCTACAAACATGGGTTCGTATTGGCCTTAGCCTTTTGTCTTAAACCTACAAATCCATCACGAAACAATTGTTAACATATAATTTCTTCTAAAAATGATCCATTTGGATCACACCTCCCCAATGGGAGAATTTTGTTCTCCATAAGCTCGTCAATTGGGGAGATGGAAGAACATAGCCTCCACTTTTTTTCTAACTCCTTTAATATGCATGTCATGAAGGTTGTTTGCTTCCAACTACTTCATGTCAATTATTTTGTTGGATTTACAGTTGGAAGGGTGATCCAAATTTTATGAGCAGAACAAAATGAACACAGATTATTATTATTATTAACACAGAGACACAGTGAAAAATAACAATCTTCTATTCAATAAAGAAATATGTTGAAACTGTAAAATGCAGACTGAAAACAAGCTTGCTAGAATGGTGGCGGCTTATCTTTGAGAAGAGATGTGACGGTTGCGCTCATTTGCAAGAAGATGAGTACAATGAGGCTCTGAAATACTTTTTACAATAAACATGAATTCCAAAACCCTAGACTTCCAAAAACCTAACCCTAGGAGATGAAGCACCAAAAGTCATGTGAGCTCCGTTGGGGTAAGTTGGTACATTGACTTCCCTGGGTCGTAACTTTTGCATACGATCTTCATTTTAGCCGCATGATATCCCATTGGAAAGGTATATCTAAGTACTACACATTATTCCATAAAAATCTGACTTTGTCTATAGTTTGATTGTGGCGAGCCCTAAAAATGTTGTTTAGGGCCTCAAAACAACCCCGAAAGTTCAGGACCTGAAAACTAGGAAAAAAATGCCAAAATGAAAGGCTGCCAAGATGATCCAGTTGGAACAGGTGGGTGGCCACAGATATCCACCTCAATCAATCCTCCCCCCTTAGGAAGAAATAGTCTCCATTGCGTTGAATTCCCCCATCATATGAGGAAATTTCTACTAAATTTGGCCCTGGGTGAGCCACTTGCCTTGGTGCAGAAGTTGCCCTGCTTTGACAACCCAATAAAGCTAGATCCTCTATGTTGATATTATGGTAGCTACCGGAGGTATTAACCTCCACTTGCAACCTTTGACGAGACTAGAATATCCTAGGAAGCAAGAGAAACCCTAAATCCTTGGACAATAACCCTAGAAGACAAGTCAGCTAAAGAGAATAATTAATATCGAGTTTTTAGCCCCCAAGAAGAGAAGTCAGCCCAGACAACTAAGAAAGAGCAGTATAAATACAAGATGCTAGAGCTCATTTGGGACTCACTCACTCGCAACTGCAGAAAACCAGTTGTGCACAAGTTTGGAGAGGAGTTGCAACTACAGCTACTACAACTTGTATTTTTGGTTTTTCTGGCTTGAACTTTCTGCTTGGTATTTGGTTATCTTTGCTTGGTGCACTAGCCTTGGTTGGCTATTGATTTGCTACCATAATTCTTCTCTATGTCAAATTTAAGGTGCTCGAGGTGGCCTTTGTGCCTATGGTCGGGTGACAATATTGCTATATTGTTTATGGTTAAACGAGCACACTCACTTTTCTAATAGGATATGGGCCCACGCCTCCTTTAGTCAATCTAACCACTGGAAGGAAGCTAAGCCATAAGATTATCAATCACATTGAAGAACTGCCACTAGGGTTTTTAGCAGGTGAAATTACTAAATCATTGTCGCTAGGGTTACTAACAAGTGCAACTGCAAACCCTAAAACTCTATCCCAACACCTTATGATGGAACACCTTACTCAAGGAGAGGATATTCTAGTGAACCTTATTCCAATGCACCTATTGGCACTCTCAGAAGGAAAATACTTCAAAGTTGATATTTTGGGTCAAAGACAATGTTTGAACAGTCAAAGTCAAAATTTGACCAGCTATGAGTCAACATAAATGATGAATGAAAAGACATATCATCTACACTATTCACCTCTTACAGGAACTCTTGAAGATGACATGTGGATAATTGACAGTGGAGCTTCCAGACATATGATAGGAGACCAAGTCAAACTTTCCAGTTTGAATGAAAAGAAGACATCCTACAAGGTAGAACTTGGAGACAAGAACACCTATCCAGTCGAAGGAATTGGTTAAGCCTCCATCAAATTAACATCAGGTAACGATTTTCATTGAGTAATGTCTTATATGTACCTAGTTTAGAAAAGAACTTTGTATCCATATCTTGCCTAGAAGACAAAGGAAATAGAATAGCCTTTGTGTTGATACTTAGAACACATCACCAACAGAATTCATCCTCCCTTGAAATCCGGCCTTCTTTACTTCTGATTTCCTATGAAATTCGACTTATGTATCAAATGAATGTATACTGATATTTATTTATACCATTTATGTCACTTCCTTTTAACATTAGGGCTGACCTAATACTTTCTTATTTTGTAATTCTTTTCTTTAATTATCTTTAGGGCCTACATGTACTTCCTTCTTCAATTCACTTTGTCATCTTCAAAATTTAATTTCTCCTCAACCATGAGGATCCACGTGACGTGCCACATACCACTAGAAACAACGTGATGTATACTATCCATCCATGGGTGTTTTATCTGAATGTGCATTTTCCTTCATGTGAAAATACCTTCATCAAGCTTGCGGTCCAAAACCAATGACTAGGGTTGACATCAATGACAACAACCAATCTTCTAATAATCTCCCCCTTTGTCATTAATGGAAACACTCATGCTCCCCCTATCATCATGATCCCAATTTCTCTCCCCCTTTGACATCAATGGCAAAGGGTAGGGCTTCTCCCC